>JANHFZ010003715.1:0-10474 GCA_027560215.1 Halcyon smyrnensis | reverse complement strand
CCAAACTAAAGCATCCTTAACGCAGGATCAGATGCCATGGGGTTATTACAGCATATACAGGAAATTACGAACAAATAATCAGTAAGTCTACGGCCTGCAGATTTTTAAGGTATTTAAAACTCTCACTTGAAAAAGTGGTTGGTGCTAATATCTATCTACATGTATATGCACATAAAGTTGCCTATAAATGCCACACATCCCACTAGAAAAATAAACTAGTGCAAAAGACATAGACCCACATCCTACCCAGACATCAGCCTGTCATTTCATTCAGCATTCAATTCTTCACCACAAACCATTTGAAAAGCTGAATTACCTCCCTGTATTTTTATAATCTACTACATAAGAAAACGTAATTTTTTCATCAGACTGTAAACGAGACCTGAGTATCTTCTCATATTTTGTAAAGTAGCTTATATATAAAGCACGGGGTTTATAAAGTTAGTTATGACCTCTGATAGCTAGCATCGCTGCATCTGAGATCAATTCATGTTGGTTGTTGCTTTTTTTATCATCCCAGCTACTAGAAAAGCATTTCGAGTTAAAGTCATCATAGCTGCCACTCTCTCCACAGCAGTCTCCCTTACATGGAAATTTTCTACGTGGCTTTCTCTAAAAACCAATACCTCCCACCACCACAGAGAGGAGCCATCTCCCTTTCATAAAATTAGGTATTACACAGTCTCATGAGTTACCCTTCAAGCAACATCCTTCCAACAACATCCTCAGCACGCAGAAGTCTATGCATATGTCAACAGAATAAAAGCACTCTTTAAAAATGCACCTTTGATCGCACAGATTGTGTCATGATGGTACGCAGAGCAGCCTTATAAATATACAAGAAACCTTCAGCCTTTTATCCAAAAATAGTTTTAAAAAATTATAGCATGAAGAAATTCTGACACTGCACAAAACCCACACTGTAACATTAACCATGCTGAAACCAAAGAACCTTTATGCAAGTTAAAAAAAAAAAAATTTAAAATCACATCTAATCCACACCACAATAAAATTCCATCACGTAAAACAGGAGCTCCAAAGTCCTCCCTAGTCAAGAGATGTACTTTTATTTTTATGAATAGCAGTGGGAAGACACTACAGCAAATAAGGAAAGAGTATTTATGTTAAATAGTCTAAGATCTTACAAAAAGTATTTATACTTAAATCTTCTTTGGTCTTGCAATAGAATCAGGTGAGTTAATAGTGAGTGTCAATGACCGAAAAGTGAGAGAGCTAAGAAAAATATTTCTGTCCTAACAGAAATAAATTTGATTCAAATACAAAGATTATTTGATTTTAAATCACTGTCAAAGGTGGATTAATTTAACACATGCTTCGATTTAAATTTCTATAGCACCATTTTCTTAAAACAAATCTTCACTTGGCTAGGCTGTCATTGAGTATGTTGATTAGCAAAAACCATACAACTTTATTACTTATTGATAAAAACACATAACATCAAATTTTCTGGCACTATTTAGCAGCCAGGGTTATATGTACATCTACCTGTACTTAGGTAATTACAGGGATAAATCCATTTATTCAAGACTCTTCTTCCCTCTTATAAGAGAAAATGTCCAAAGACAAACTTCTTTTCAACAAAAAATATTACTTGGAATCTGGGTGAGCTGAATTCCAGTTTTCATTCCAGTGCAGTTTAACAATGCACAAACATGGCATTCTAATTTTTTTTTTTTTTTTTTTTTTGTAATTAGCTTAATTGACACTGGGTGTGCAGCAAAAGCATCAGCACCTCTAGCATCCTAAAGCTATTTTTCAAGTCACGAACTAAACAAGTACTAATTCTAGCTAAACATATTATTTTAAAACCGGTTTTGCTCATTTCCCTTCTCTTTAATTATCTCTCAAATGTCCAAAATGTGAACCTGTCTCTTCCATCTCTTTTAATTGACTGACAATATTTATTAAACCTTACATTTTCTTCAATCTACATTTCCCAGCCCTAAATGCGTTCAAAAGATGAAAACACTCATACCCACCGGCTGTACTTGCAGACAACAGTAACCATGCAAAACCTTTCTGCCCAATGAAAAGTACTTACCTTTGGAAAAAATTATAAATACTTTCTCCTACTTTGTTAAGAGTAAGCATATGACAGGGCTAATATTGGAATTATTTCCAGGGTCTGCTCCTGCAGGCTCAGCTGTCAGTCACCCACGGACGGGGGTCATGTCACCTTCCTACTGACACCAGGCCCGGTGGCGGATCCCCAGTTTTGCACAGAGCCCCCAGAGATGCACACCAGGCTTGGCAGCAGCCCCCTAGTCCTGCACAGAGCCCCCCACAGATGCACACACCGGGTGCAGCAGCAACCCCCTAGTTTTGCACAGAGCCCCCCCAGAGACACCCAGCAGGTCCAGCAGCAGCCCCCCGGTTCTGCACGGAGCCCCCCCAGATGCACAGGTCAGGGCAGGTGGCTCACGGGGCAGGCGCACAGCTCAGCTCAGCTCATCTCGTTTGGAGGGTTGCAGGGCGGAAACAACGCAGCCACCAAGTTCCTTCTCCTCTTCCCTCAGCCTTTTGCTAGTTTCAAGGCTTTGTAGTTCAGGTTCCCATCTGGATCAATATTCTAAGATAAATTTAGATGTTTTCTTTGCGTAATCTGTTCTTAAAAGTGACATCTGTTCCACTTCCAGAGGCAGCAGCAGCACGACACCCGCGGGCAGTCCCCTTCTGCCTAAGCCTGCTGTCAAGAACTTCATTAAACCTTGCCCCAAAATGCAGTTTATCTCCTACTTGGACTCATGCTCCAAAGAGTCCCTCTTTCCCCTCTTGGTCCTGACATTTCACAACACTCTTGCTGACACATGAGAAATTCCTCAGCAACTCCGCCATGTTCCTACGGAATCCTCAGCCCCCAGCACAGGACCACTCTCCTACACTTCACTTGAGTGCTTCTCCATGCTGAGCGTGCAAGAGTTCAGCTCCTTATCAGAAGAAAACAATAAAGGATGTACCAGCTCTATGTCCACCTTCAAATTTTCTTAATAATTACTGGTTAGAATTCTGATAGATTTGTTCAGTATGTTATTTTTACAGCACTGGTGTATATAAACAGAAAGATTCTCATTCTCTTGCCTTTACATGAGTACTTAAATGGATATTCACAGACAGAACTTATCAAGATGTTTCAAAATTTTATGTAGTTGCTAGGCAAAACAAAATTAATTAACCATAAGCTATGATCAGTTAAACCCCCACAAAAAATTCACTATTTGTAACCCAGTACAAAGAAACAATACACACAACAGCTAATCAGGTCAGAAATAGGTTGACTGCCCAGATGACCATCCATGGCAGTACATTTCAGGGATTTTTTCACGCAACATCAGAGGTAATCACATGAAGTAGCTGCAGTTACTCATTTCAAATAATTGAAATCAGTTGCACAGCCCTTGCTCTGCACACAAATTGTCAGTGGAGCATGACAGATACTTGGATCTGTAATGAACAATCCTGTCAAAAAAGCTTCTGGAAGACACATTATTTTTTGAGAGAGACCTTTATCAAAAAATCTATTAAGTTTTCCTTCTCACTCTTAGGAACTCAATTCAGGTAACTTAGCTGGATAAATATGTGACTGACTATCAGAAATTAGGCACACTAACATTGAATATTTGCAGACAACAGAGCTATTTTCTGTGTCTGCAGCCTTTCAGGTTGCTCTGTCTCCTCTGACAGGTTAGAAAATCTATTCTACAGTGGCAAACAAGCTGGGGCAATTGTTCAGAAAAGAGCAAGCATCTTGGAGGATTTTTTTAAAGGCTTATGCCTTTCTGAAAGCTCAGGAGGAAGTTGACAAAGTCCGTTTTTAAAATGGGAGAAAAGAGTGATTGGTGAACTACATGGCCATAAGCCCACATTCAACACCCAGAAAGCTTCTGAAACAAATTACTAAACAATCCATAAATGTGCAACAAGCCACCAACATGGACTTCACAAAATCTAACACCATCAACCAACATTCTTTCCTCCATTTTGTTTTGTTTTTACAGGCAGGGGAAAAGCAGTAAATCCAACATATATCAATTAAAAAATACTTTTTGACAGAGCAACCCTGAAAAGCACCTTCCTTCTGGATCAAGGTTCTATGACATGGGTGCAGAGCTGCTTTAAAAAACAAACTCCTTCAGCAGTTCTGCTGACTAGGGTCAAAACCCAGCAAGAAGTCTTAACTAAAACTGCAGAGACACCAGCCTGCCAGGAGTGTGAAGCACTCTAAAGAGCTGAGCAGGACTCAAGTTGGTCTTAATAAATTGGAGAAATGGTCAAAAATCAGCAAGATGAAATTCAGTACACCCAAGCACAAGGAACCACATTTGGTCTTCAAAAGAAATCCTCAAATGCACAAAACCAAAAGGAAGAATACCAGACAGATCAGCAGTGGTACTGCAGGAAAGGATGTCAAGGTTACAGTGGCAGTAAGTTGAGCCAATGGTGTGAAACTATTGGGGGAAAAAAAAAAAAAGGGCAAATGACAATCTGGAGTTTATTAAAAAGAGAAGCATAATACATAATAGTGGGGCTGGGGAGGAAATGTGCTCTCCTCAGCAGCAGTGAGGTATTGGCTGGAACACCCTGCGGGTTTGGGGTGTCAGACCAAGACAACTGATCAAAGTCCAGAGGAGAAATAAAAAAAAAAAAAAAAAAAAAAGAGCATGATTCAGAAAACCAAATCTCCTCAAAATCTTTTTAGAACTTGGTTTGTTTAGTCTACCAGAGTGACTGTGGAGATGGGATAACGCTCTGAAAACCTTCATCCTGTCTTAAATAGCATTACATCACTCAGCTATTACACTGACTATATTAGTGTCACAGCTATTACTTGGCTGTCATTAGATAAAAACGCACTACTCTGTAATTCATAAGTAACAGAGACACGAAAAAATGGCTTGTTTTCCCCCAGACAGCTACTGTATTTCACATCTCAAAGGACTTTACAGGCAGAGTCTTAGGGTCTTGAAAAGTAGCTGTGGTAATCCTTTCCAGTGTGGTTCAACAGCCGCTAAAACAGTTTGGTACAATCCAGCACCTCTCTCAAGTTCAGAGTAAAGTAGCAAAGCTGCCTTGCAGTTTTGGATGAGGGATGCCAGGTTCTGTAGAAGATTAGGAAACAGCAGTGGCTGGTGGCTCCCTTCCCAAGTGAGCCGCTAATTTGCTACACATGCCAGTGGAGACCTTGTCCCTCATGTGTGCTTGCTTTTAAGTAAAAGCAAAAAAAAAAAAAGAATAGATGAAGATACAGTCTAAAAATACAGGTCCCACAGCAAGCAGCTAGCATACTACGGCTTTGACCAACTGCGCTGATTTATTTCCTCTGCAGCCATTCGAAAGCAGAGATGATAGAGCTACAGAAACCCCAAACCACTTCATTTGTGGAGGTTCTGAACTTGCCTTTCAGGGCTTTAACTTCACACAGTTGCCTGATCCACCTCAGCTTCTCCACCTGTCCCCAAGCTGGCAGCTTTTGTATCTGTTACTGTCTTACTCCCTTCTCTCACTCAAACTTGTGCTGTGGCTACTGCCAGTGCTGTTGGTGTGAAGGAGCAGAAGCCCATTGGATCTGCAAGTCTTGGTTTCAGCATCATTAGGACTGGATCAGTGCACTGATGGATCACTCACTAGTACAAAGTCAACTTGAACTGGGCATAAGCCATGACGGCTCGTCATCAGAACGTGTAAGGAGGGATCGGCATTGCTTTTATGTTTAATATCAAGCTTCCACCCAGCATCAGGATGGTGACAATTTGACCCAGGTGGCAAAGCCTACTTGTACAAAGTGAACCATTTTTCTTAGCTGATTTGAGCAAGTACAGTAACTTCAAACCAATGCCTGCTCTTGAACCAGCTACAGGAAACCCAAGGCCAGACTCTCTTATGTTGTCAAGCACCTGCTGCGTGAACCTGTTGTGTGGTCCCTCTGGCCAACAAGGCACCTTGGGGCAAAGGGAAGGGACGTCCACATGTCTCTCACCCCAGCCAACCAACTGCACACGTGCTGGAAGCGGTTAAAATCACCCACAGGCTCCACGCGTGCAGCGGGAGGCACAGCCTCGCAAGCGGGTCTGCCCCAGAACCACACCGCGGGCAGCAGAGGAACGGGAACAGGACAACCCCTCAGCCAGACCAAACACTTTCTCGGCTGTTTTCTTTTGGCGACAACTGGCACAGATCACTTCCCCAGGAAGCTGCTAAGGTTCCTGGGGTTGATTTTTTATTTTTTCTTTGTTTTATTGTGTTCATTGTGCAGTCAGAGTGAAAGCGGCGGCATTTGGCAGCTACTTTCCATCAGTGCTACTGTTATTCCCTGATAGTAGGGATTTGTTTTCCGTCAGGTGCAATGCAAAGGCGTTGTCCCTGTCTGGAAGAACACAAGAGTTAAAGAGGCCCCTGGGGAAATACGTCCAAATGCCATGCACGACATTGCTCTTCAGATTTCTTGGATGTGGTCACACTTCCCAACAGAACAATGCATTAGTACACCATGTACGTTTTGCTAAACTGCTGCCCACGTTTCAAAGAAATTATTAATCCTGACGGTCGGATGCTCCTGAAAGGAAACAGCGAAACAGAGAGCTCAGCAAAAGTCCCGTCCTTAGGCTTTGTCTGTGCAACAACTCAGAAGCTGAATCACATTCAATCCAAAACTTACCAGAAAGATCATTTCCACCACTCAGCCTAAATAAAGAAGTACTTATGCTATTAATCATATTACAAAACAATGCTAAACTGTAACTGAAGTCTGTGAAGACAGCAAAACCCTGTTAGCACCTTATAACTTTAAGCATTGCTCTTGGCTGTTTTGGGCTAGTATCGTTCAATTCCTCATGTCTTAAAGACCTTAACTGAGAAAAGCCTCTTTATTCCCAGTTCCCGTTGCTCGATTGTGTGGTTTTTCAGATAATGCTATTGGAATTGAGGTTGCTAAATGAGAACCAGAAGGCTGGAGCTAAGATTATGAATTATAATTTCCAATTACCTCACCATAAATGGGGTTCCCAAAGAATTCTTTTACCCTATTTCCAGACAAAACATAAGGATCACCATCTTGACAGATTAAGGACACAAAAATCCCCATTAAAACCCAGAATAACATTCTTCATCTTCTGGTTAGAAGTTACTGATGCAGTATGTGCTCTCTTCCTTAAGTCTTTGGTTGGTAATTACTTTTAAAACACTGCTAGTTGGTTATACATTCACAAATTTCCATGGGAGGGACTTAAATCTTCAGTTTTGTGCTTTTTTTTTTTAAACTAGAACATATTAATAGTTTACTGCAAACCCAAGATCCTTCTGAGGCAAATGAAGTATCCAAAAAGACAGCAATACAATTCTACAGAAGCAGCAAGGGTGACGGAACGGCAAGTTAGCCTGTAGCCACTTCTTACTCTATGAGACAACAAAAAACCCAATGAAACCCCCCCAAAAAAAAAGAAAGGGGAAAAAAAAATAAAAGAAAACCCCCGAAAACTAGCAGTTTTTTGTTGTTATGTTTTAAAGATCTCTGGCTTGTGTAGAGAATGTACCCTCTAAATAACTCCATGTATGGATAAGATTGTTCCAGAGCAAGAAAACACCCTATTTCCATCTAGCCTTGGAGTCTGTTCAAAATAAAAGCATGACAACTTCAGAGTTACCCAGGGAAGGATAATTCCATACCTGACTTTATTCTACAGTAATTCCTAAACTCGCTGTCAGAAATACACCAGGAGTGTGAGGGTCTATTTTTCTGGGGGTCTTTTGGCTAAAGGAACCTTTGAACACATGAGGGCTAGACCAAGCTATAATTAGGCTCACAGTTTATCCCACTTTCCTATCAGCTAAAGCCTCCACAGCTTAAGTTCGTAACCTGGGTGCTGCCGAAACTGAAGCTTTTAATGAAAAAAGCAAAATCACAAAAAAAGGGGAAAGGAGTTCATAATCCTTACCTATGGCTAATAAAATACTTCATGTAGTTTAAGACTGGCTTTGTAATGAGGACACACTCCTGTGAATTACGCAGCCCAACAAAGCTATCTCAAAATTGGATGGGTTTATTGCATCGCTAGCTTGTAGCAATGCCAGTCAGATGCAGACAGCAGACTTCTTAACCTTCTGTCTGAGAAGATTAACTCCTTAACAGAGCCATCTCTTCCGTACCCTTTCTCCCTCCTCTTCCCCCATCTTTTCTAAAAAATAACAAAGGAACCTCTAATAATCTACCTAAAAGGGAAATTTCATTTTCTAGCATTTTTAATGTAACAAACAGGCTGGACCTCGAATGAAACAGAAACAAGTATCATCTTACAAAGCTGACAAAATGCGAGTAGGTAAACAAGATCCTCCCATAGCTTCATAAATATCAGGGCAAAGGACCAAGTATCTTCCTCATGTGCAAGTTTCCCTTCTCAAACAGCTGTGAGGGCTTCTTATGGCATGTACAAACATAAAAGTCTGTATTAACCAAATCCCTGTGACAGCACAGAACCACCACCACTTGGAAAAATAAGCAAGGTTGTTCAGTCAAAAGATTTTATTTTTGTCTAGGATCAAGTGCTTTATATGGCTTTGCTACCGAATATAGAAACATTATCCCATATACAAAGGCACTATTTTTAAAGATTTGGGGGGAAAAAACAGAATTATTTTTCTTTTCCTGAAAGACCTTTTCAAACACGTACTGGTGAGCCAGGGAACATCAGACACAAAAGAGAGCAATCAACCACATTCCGGACTGAACTATATATATGTCTTAACTCCACTTTAGTGGTTTTGAGAAATCAGTGCAGAACTTTATTTAAAACAAAAAATACTACCTTCTTTCACCTCAGAATCCTAGGATTATTTAGTAACTCTGGTTAAGCTATTCACTGTATTTAATTATCTACATACATTTTAGAAGACAATTTGGAAGGACAGTTCTAAAATAAGCCATGTGTACAGCAAGGCAGGCGATTCTTTTAGAAACCATGCGCAAATGTCTGATTAAGATGACAAGCCACATGGAAACTACTTCCAGAATCAGACTTAAAGGGCACTGTTACCAACCAAATTTGGCAGACGAGGAGTCGTGACAAACTGCAAAGGCACGCAGCAGCGCAGTAAAAAGTTGGGAATCATCGTCAAGTAAGAGGGCAAGCACTTGTGTCAATTCAGAGAGGGCAAGAACATAAACAGGACGAATTCTAAGCACTGCAGGCTGGGTACAGATGAACGGCACTGTGCCACCATGGGGCTGGAGCTGTCTCTTCCACGTACTGACCACTTGCCAGAAAGAAGCTGTATTGGTAAAGCAAAGTAGCTGCCTATTGCAGATACCTCACTTGGACATCTATCTTTCAAGACAACAGTCTCAGAACCTTTTTAACAGTAACAACATGAAGCTTAAAAGAGAAAGAACTAAAAGCATGATATATATATATAATGTAAGGCTTTATACTTCCCAAAAAGCTGTGTTTAAGGTCAGAACTCTTACAGAAACCTGACATTTATTGCTAGGCAACAGTAGACATCTAGCCTTATCTATAGATATCCATCACTAGATTTGGTATTTTTACTAGACAGTTATCCCTACTTAAGGTCACTGCGCCTTCAGACAGTCTTTATGCTAAGGGGATGACGGCTGGAATTCCAGCACAAGTAGAAAAGCCAGCGTTTATAGCAAATCTGTCAAACACCCCAGGAAGCTGAATTCAGTCTCATTTCTATTTCCAGGAGCATTAAGATGCACCAAGTAGAGCTACACATTAACTTGGAAAGGGGACGGTACGAAATAAATTATACTTGCACAGACTGTATTTGTAGGTAGTGTAACACAAATCCGGCGAGAAAGCACAGCGAGCTGCCTGAGAAAAACACGACCACATTCCGACAGCCCGTGTAAAGTTTAAACTCCTTTTTTGACCAACGAAGCACAATTTACCGAGCAGGCGACCGCAGCAGCACTGAACTGCGCACTCGGGCAAGCGCTGCTTCACCAAGCCAACCATTTTTCTGAACATCCCAGAAACTATTTACCTCGTTTCTGAGTCAGAAGCGGCAGCTAAGACCGAAGGACACCCGGTGCCCGGGCTCTGTCCGTCCGTGGGCTCAGGAGCTGCGGCGGCCACGAGAAGGGCACAGCGGCACGGCCGGGATGAAGGGAGGGCAAACCCCGTCTGGGCTTCGCTCCCTGGAACGAGGATCAAGCCCAGAACCGACCACAACACTCCGCTCTCTGCCGCCGGCAGGGCCCGAGGGTTCCCCCCCGACCCGGCTCCCCGCCCGCCCCTCACCACAGCCCCGGCAGGTGCGGCCCGGCCTGGCCCGGCCCCCCGCGCCTCCGGGGCCGCTCCTCCCCTTGCCCCCACCGCAGCCCCCGGCCCGCCCTCCCCGCGGCGGCAATGGGCCAGCAGGGAGGCGGGGGGCCGGCTGGGCTGCTCGCCGCGGCCGCGGCGCGGCTCTTACCTGCGGCTCCTGCGGCGGCCGCCAGCGC
>JANHFZ010003714.1:27344-130774 GCA_027560215.1 Halcyon smyrnensis | reverse complement strand
CCTCTGGTGCTGTGTGAGCACTGGCAGTCATAACACGGGTGTGTTACCAACACTCTCTAACTCACAGTACTGCAGCATGAGGGCTGGATGGGGAAAAGCAGCTCAGCCAGACACACTACACCTCTTCTTCCAGGTGAGTTGTGATAGGACAAGAGCAAATGGACTTAAATTGCACCAGAAGAGGTTGAATATTAGGAAAAAAAATTTCTACTGAGAGAGTGGTTTGGCATTGGAACAGGCTTCCCAGGGATGTGGAGGAATCACCATCCCTGGAGGCATTTAAAAAACAGCTGGATGTGGCACTTCAGGACATGGTTTAGTGGTCCTGTTAATATTTAGTAAACAGTTGGACTTGATGATCATGAAGGTCCATGCCAACCTTAATGACTTTATGATTCTATGTGACCATGCTGGTGATTAACTCTAACAGGTAATTAAGACATAAAATATAAAATGTGAGTTAATACTTTCACTACAATAACATTGTCTAGCTCATTTGCTTTTTGCTTTCAATGAAAAGTAGTTATAAGTGTACTGTGTCTGGCTGAGATGAAGTTAACTTTCTTCATGGCAGCCTGTATGGTACTGTGGTCTTGGATTTGTGGATAAACCAGTGCTGACAACATACCAAAGTTTTGACTCCTGCTGAGGAGTTCTTGTTTAGTGTCAAGGTATTCTCTTTTTCTCAGCAAGTAGACTGGGGATGGGCAAGAAGTTAGGAGGGGACAGAGATGGGACAGCTGATCTGAATTGTCTGAAGGGATATACTGTAATATGATGTCATACTCAGCAGTAAAACTTAAAGCAAAGGAGGAAGAAGGGGAGGAGCAGGGACAGGGAGGTATATCCAGAGGAAGTCATTGCTCAGAGACTGGATGAGTATCAATGTACTTGTGGGAGCTGGTAAGTGATTGATTGCCTGTGTGCACTTTTGTTTTTCCCTCATCCATTAACTGTCTTTGTCTCAACCCATGAATATTGTCACTTGTGGTCTTCCTGTCCTCTTCCCTGTCCTGCTGGGCAGGAGGTAGGGAACAAGCAGCTTTGAGACTTTCTGAATCCAGACTATCTGTGTTTTGTGACACTACACTTTCTGCTTCAAACTGTCTTATTGCCGTGGAGTCTCTGTTCTGCATCAGAAAAATAAATTATTATTTAAAAGGGAAGATGAATGCCAAAACACACAGTGTAACTAATACACAGCATATCTGATGTCATTAGACTGCAGAAAACTACAAAGCAGAAGAAAAACTTTTTAATTTGTTTATTAAGTTCTTTTAAAAGCTGGAATTTGTCATTATCCAATTAATTTCACACATACAGTTCTGTCCATACTGGATACTATGGCAGCCCCTGCAGTAACAGAACTTGCCATGACCATAGAATAAACAGAATAATTATTCCTCTAACTGTCTGAGATGGTTGAAAATGGGGCTTTAGAGTCCCTAGGATGACTTCAGATCTCTGCAGAACAGCAGAAGACAACTGAAGATGGTAGTTCTGAATTCTGTAAACCATATTTCAAATCCCCAAGCAGCTCATTTTAAAGGCCTTCTCTCTCCAAAGTGGCAAGCAGTCAAAATTAATTTAAGCTACATGTATGCAGATTATATCACATGGACTGAAATTTAACTAAAGGACTGTAGCAAGAGGATAAGAATATTTCAACTTACAGAATGAATAATGGTTCCCAGAGATACCTTGAAGGTACAATGCTAAGGGCTAGATTTGCACTTGAATGATAAGAAAGAATGAATTAGTGACATGTTAATGGACATAATAATATATCCTTAATATGGAGAAGCTGAGGATATTAATGAGAATAAAATATTAACTCAGATCCAAAAGGGATTTATAATATTGATCAACAAATTATAACAAAGTTACAAAGTAAATAAGATTTCAAGGCATTAGTTGTTTGCTTATTTGTTTGTCTTTTTAATTAAAGATTATGAAAATGACTGACAGCAGCAGATATTAGAACAGACATAAATGTAAAATTATATCAGTCACAATTAAAAATGAGCAAAATTATAAGCTTCTTCTATAAAGTAAAGACCACCTCTCCAAGGGAAGAAACTTGATCTACTGTAACTTCCCTTTTTATGCTAAATTTCCTGGTTTATTTTGTTGCTTTTGGCAATTACCTATTATATCAATATATTTCAATTATTCTTTTCTATACAGCTCAAATATAACTACAGTTATAAATGAAGATTCCTAAAAGCTTATACTTTATACAGGATATACTGTCTCTACTGTCCCAGGCACAATACAAAAAAAAAAAAAAAAAAAGGAGATGTTCATCTAAATCTCCAAGGAAAAAAACCTAATCTTATATACATTAATATTAATATACAGAAAAATTATCTAAGATGCATAGTACCATATACTTATTTAATTTTACTTTGTATAACACTTTGAAAGCTGTTACTTACCCTATATTGTTCTAGTGGTAAATCAACTTCAGCAATTAGTGTATAATCCTTTGTAAAATATATATAGTATTTTGTTATCCTTAGTAGGAAACATGCTATGTAGTTCTTAATAGTCATATTAATATTTACATACAGCCACAAAAAGAATGAAGATCTGGAAAGAAAAAACAAACAAACAAACAAACAGACTAAAACTGAGTAAACCAGCATTTTCATTTTCTTTTCAAGTAAGTTTATACCATTAAGCTTATGACTATAGTTCCAGAGTCAAAGGATGAGTGACTCAAAAGTCAAGATGTAATTGATTTTTAAGGGATTTTTCACCATGTGAAATTCAAAGCAGAGTATCACATACTATACAACACTTCAGAAAAGCTGAGACTTTGTCGTCTATCAGAGTAGCTTGGTAATTAAGATTCAATTTGCGCCTTACATTGGGGAACCTCATGGAATTTATTGACTAAAATAAAACTGCTTCAAGGCAGAAAAAATTTAGAATGTCTCAAACCACTTGTAAAGGTTAGGAGAGTAAATTATAACATATCATTACAATTAAGAGGTGCTGTTTATGTGATTCCTCATTCATGTATCAATTCTGTTTCCTCATGACTGACTTTGAATAATCATTTACTTTCAGTTCCTGATATTTTATTTTGCTTCCTCCAAGCACTTTTGAAGATGTGGAGCATTAGGGACACATCAGTAGGATGAAACAGTCAGAGAAGGCTATATTTTTATTCTTTGACTTAAGTTTTTGTGGGAAGGCATCTTTTCTAAGGTCTGCAAAGATGCGGACTGTAGCGCTTTTTTTTATATTATTGGTTCACTTTTTTTCACTTGGAAGAAAGATTTCTTTTTTAAATACTTTAAGCAGTACAAGAGTTGAAAAAATCTAGAATCCCCTAGTTATGACTTCCTTATAGAATCATAGAATGGCTAGGGCTGGAAGGGACCTCTGAAGGTCATCTAGTCCAGCCTCCCTGCACTGAGCAGAGATACCCTCAACTAGACCAGGCTGCTCAGAGCCTTGTCCAACCTCAGCTTAAGTATCTCCAGGGATGGGGCCTCAACCACCTCCCTGGGTAGCCTATTCCACTGCTCTACCAACCTCAGTGTAAAGAACTTCTTCCTGATGTCCAGTCTAAATCTACTCTTCTCTAATTTAAACCCATTACCCCTCATCCTTTCACTACAGGACCTTGTAAACAGCCCCTCTCCAGCCTTCCTGTAGGCCCCCTTCAGGTACTGGGAGGTTGCTATTAGGTCATCCCTGAGCCTTCTCTTTCTCAGGCTGAGCAACCCCAGCTCCCTCAGCCTGTCCTCATAGGAAAGGTGTTCCAGCCCTCTGATCATCTTGCTGACTCTTGATTTCTAACACATTTTAAAGAAAACACACCTTACTTTTTAATAAAAATAGTCGTGGGTTTGACAAATGGTCATAGTTATAACAAGCTCTGTATGAAACATGTTCCTGATCAGAATTCAAGTGAAACCTTCATACATATTAAATAAATTATTTCTGTGATCTGAAGAACAGAAACTTAATTTTCCATCCCAAATAGTATAAACATATTTTATGTAAGCATCGGAACACTTAGCAGTCAGGCAGGCATTAGAGAATGGCAAAGACGGTGATAAATGCATTAAAAGGAAAGGCAAACCCCACAGTATTCACTGCATCACAGCCTTGAGAGACTGAACAGCTCTTTTAGATCTTTAATCCACTTATTCTGCTTTCATTGCAGGCAGACCAATACAACAATCAACAAAAATGTGTTTCACAAAATATATGTTTTACTTTTAGATTGCTGATTAGTATAATAAGGCATCTTTGGAATTGTTTTTAGAATGTTTTTTTTTTCCCCAAAGCAGTCTTTAACATTTAGTACATTTCATTCTTTCTATTAACACAACAGATCATTCCCAAAGCCTTTGAAATTATCTCTTTTGCAATATTCAAATCCAAGCTAAGTGTCTTCATGAATGAGTCTTTTCCACTGCTACTTATTACAGATTTGGCTCCAGAAGTGGGAAACTTAATGTAAAAATGTAAATTTACAATGAAGTTCTGAGAAAAGAGTATAAAATGAGAAATACAAAATAATATATTCAGCAGTCAAATTTCTATTATGTTTCACTAGGTCTTTGGACTTAGTATTGAATTTGGTGCTCTTTGTATGTGCTAGATAGGCACAAAGATACTCACGGCTCACATTTCCCAGGATACATCTTTTTGTGACCCTCAGGTGACCTTAGTGAGGCAACAGATGTCTGAATGCCCCATCTTAGAAAAGGGAGAGTATGGACAAGAAAGACAAGGGAATTTAAACACCTAGGCTACAACTGGATTCTGTATAAAGTAGAACTTAAATTTCTTAAGTCAGTGGGTAGCTACCCATGAATTATCACAGAATCACAAAATGGCTGAAGTTGAAAAGGACATCTGAATGTCATTTATTACAACCCCCTCCCTGCTCTGTCAGGGATTCTATTGCCTAGAAACACATCTAGACAGCTTCTGAATATCTCCAAAGATGGAGACTTCACAACCTCTCTTGGCATCCTGTGCCAGTGCTTGGTCATCTTCACAGTAAAAAAAGATTTTCCTGATTTATATAATTTTCTGACCTTTTTCCTGAGATGGGGGGAAATAAAAAAAAAAATAATTCTGTATTGTATTATTCCATTCAGAGATTCCATTACGTTTTGCTGACATTGCTGCTGAAGTATCTCAAGATAAAATGACAGGTAGAGTGAAACTTGTAATCGGATTAAGTCAACCAGAATTTCTCCATTGACTTCAAAAAGGGTGAAAATTCTACTGATAGTCTCTTTCTCAGAAAAGTTTGCGGTGTTGTAACAACAGACAATAACTGTAAACATCATGATTAAGTAGACACAGATGCCTTTTTATTTACATTAAGCAATGTAAAAATTATTTAGCTGTGCAAAGAAATACAATGGCATCTGGATTCTATGTATGTAAATTTGATGAACTTTTAGAACCAGGATACTATACAAATGGCACTTTTCATGAAAAAAAAAACCAACCCTATTTAATTTTAAAATCTATGCTAACATTAATGTATCAGGCAACGTCAATGTTTTTTGTCTAGAGTAAAATTGCAGTAGAAAAAGATTTAAGTTATCTTACAGATCTGAGCTTTTAGAACAGTAATAATTATCTATCATTCTGGGGAAAAAAAAAATAAAAATCTGGTTGTTCTGGAAGAAATGATGTCAGTAAAACCAGCATTTTCATGTGAACAATTTCTAAAACCACTTTCTTACATATATTTTATGATTTACTTGATAGTCCTACTGTATCTAATATAGACACTTCAAGTATCAAGAATAACTGGTTTCCTTATTCACTCTTTAAACTTTTTTGCACATACTTCAAAAAACCGATTTCCTTTTACTATAAAATTAAATAATAGCTCTAAATATCACAGAATCACAGAATTTCCTAGACTGGAAAAGACCTCTAAGATCATCTAGTCCAATCATTAATCTAACACTGAGAAGACCTTGACTAACACATATCCCTCGGCACTATGTCTACATGACTTAAATACCTCCAGGCATGGGGACTCAACCATTCCCCTGCACACGCCATTCCACTGCCTGATAAACCATTTGGTAAAGAAATTCTTCTTCATGTCTAATCTAAACCTCCTTTGGTGCAATTTAAGGTCATTTCCCCTTGTTCTAACACTTGTTACTTGGGAGAACAGACCACCCCCACTTCTCTTCAAATTTCTTTCAGGTAATTCTACAGAGCAATAAGTTCTCCCGTAAGCCTTCTTTTCTCCAAGCTAAACAACACCAGCTCTATCAGCCACTCCTCATAAGACTTGTGTTCTAGGCCCTTCACCACATTTGTTGCCCTTCTTTGGACACGGTCTAGTGCCTCAGTGTCCTTCTTGTACTGAGGATCCCAAAACTGAATACTGTAATTGAGATGCAGTCTCATCAGTGCCAAGTATAGGGGTAGAATCAATTCCATGGTTCCACTGGCCATAACATTTCTGATACAGGCCAGGATCTCACTGGCCTTCTTGGCACCTGGACACACTGCTGGCTTATGTTTAGCCAGCTATCTATCAATACCCCAAAGTCCCTCTCTGATGAGCAGCTTTCCAGACACTCCTCCCCAAGCCTGTAGTGCTAGTTGGGGGTTGTTTTAGCCTAAGTGCAGAACTTGGCATTTGGCCTTATTGAAATTCATACCATTGGCCTTGGCCCATTGGTTTACCCTGTCTAGATCCTTCTGGAGACCCTCCCTACCCTCGACTGGATTGACACTTCCACCCAGCTCAGTGTCTGTTTTTTCACCATACAGATGGATTTATTCAGGTTATATTCTATTTGAAAAACTGCTCTATTCTTTTCCAACAAAGTAGCTTCAAATTATTTCTTCACTCTTGTAACCCATTCATTTTAAAAAAAGGTATGGAAGAACACCTCATCCATCAGCATTATGTGACTGTCTAACAGTATGATATAATGGATCAGCCAAATAACCTATGGCTTTCCTGATTTTATTCATATTCTGTACATAAGTCATTATCAGTTAAAATTATTGTATGCTGGTTATTATTTCAGCCAAGTTAATCTCTTCAATTCATATTAGAGTAGTAACAAGTCTGGAAAAGTATTATTTTATGACAGAGATCTTTGGTGGATCAGATATTAATTAGAGAAGTAAAGAGGTTCGTACTGACATACCCTGTGCCACTTTGACCCACCTTCGTTGTACTGCAACACTGTCATGTTTTGAGACATGTTCAGTGCTATAGTTGCTATGCATCAGTGAACATTCAGCTGGATGTTCATGAATTTTTTCTTCCTTTTCTTTTTTTGTTTTTCCTTACAAGGCAAGCTATTAAAGGCCTTATAGCACAAAGACACCTGTATCTTTTTTACAGTAAGTGAAAGGACAGAAATCTACACAGAGGAGGAATATAGAAAAGAAGGTCCTTAAAGATAAATACATCCTATTATGCTTGTTTCTTTGTTTTCATTCGTAACTCCCTCTTTCTTTTTCAGTATATGAATTTTCACTAGAAAACAAAAGCTAATTCTGGGTATGAAACAGAGACAATGGATTGTACTCAAAGTTTCATACACAAATTCATGTGTCTCCTGCTATAAAAGAAAGGACAATGTGATTAAGATATCCAGCTCCTGGAATGAAATTAATGCTATTTAGCTCAACAGAAAAGAATATTTTCTTCCATGAAGAGCCTACTAAACTTCATCTGTTTCGTGGGGATTATAAAATATGGGTATAAATGTACTACAGTAAGTAACACAAGAAAATTTCTACTGTTACAGTATTATGCAAAGTGTGGACCTTAAGATTACCTTCTCCAGGTGTGTTCTCAGATAAAACCCCCAAAACAAACAGACAAAAATGCTCATAGCCTTTTAATTTCTTTTTTTTTTTCTTTTTTTTTTTTCTTTTTTTTTTTCCTTTTTTTTTTTAATCTTTGGATTAATAATTTTTAGGTTTAGTTTAATTTGATTTGTTTTGGTTTTCCTCAGAATTTATAACTATCTGCCAAACTATACATTAAATTTCCACTTCACTGCAATGATAAACCCAGAAATATATATACACACACAAACATAATTTCTGAAGTTAAAGAATGGCATTTAAAAAAAATTTGTTTAATAAGGCAAATGAAATAATTTCAGTGAAGTGTGTAAATAAATCAAACTACTACCTATGCTCATTTCACATTTGAAATGAGAAAGTGAATCAAATTGCACTATGTTAATTTAACCAAAAGTACCCTGGCAATTAAGGCAGAAATATTTTATTTACAGAGTTATAGAAATTACTGAACAATATTTCTGTCAATATACTGATAACTTTAAAGAGTTGTAGAGAAATATTTGTCAGCTAATGAGTAACAGAAAATAGTTGAAACTAAAACCTTATTTTTTATTTTTAAGACCTCACACAGAAAAGAAACTTTTTCAACTAAAACATAATTTAGTTGGATTTCTGTATTGTATCTCTAAATCACAAATCCTCTTCTGCTAGTGTTTCTCTACATGTCCCAAAATACCTGGTTTCAGAAAACAAAATACACAAAAAAAAATCACTCTGTGTCAGGTTAGACTTTTATTTCCTATCTTTCCCTGTTTCTTTCCCATTTGTTTGTACCATGCATCTGGATGTGGAAAAACTCCTCAGTTCTGAGCAGGTCCTATGTATCTCTCAAGGCACACATAAATTCCACACTTATTTAGAAATTAGGTGCTGTTCCTTGTACACCTCCTGAGGACTTCTGTAAGTTAAGCATTTATGTATTTTTAAAGAACCTTTGAAACAGTCTGTGTTGAATAGGTTATCAATAGTCTATAAAATCAAGATTTGGAGACTATAAAAAGAACTTCAAAAAGCACTATAGCTCCAAATATGGTCTTTAATTATTTATTAACCCAGATTGATGGATGAGGAAAGGTCAACAAGACTAGAACTTCCTTTCACTGTAGCTCCCATTATGAACTGGATAACATCCCCACACTCACTTGGCTGTCACTGCCTGTCAGGACCTGCCACTGGCTTGGGGAGTGCCACTGCTTGGGTGAGGGAAACCAGACCCAGGCTGGGGCAACCAACAGCCCTTTTTTTTTTCTAGGGTTGGGGGTACATGCCACCTCCACCACGAGGCCCCTAAAAGGAGCCTCCAGGGCAGGAGACAAAACATACCCACAGAGTCCTAAGTGGAGTGCCAGCTAGAGAGCAAGAAATTCCCACCACTATTATCTTTTCCATTGCACGGGGCGTAGAAACTCGATATAACTGCCACAGAACAGTTCTTCCTGTCACTTTCTGCCTTAAGAAATATTGGAAGATGAACAAAACTGATGGGGAAGGGACCACATAACATGCACCAGGTGAGCCACGTTCCTCCCCCTGAAGCAGAGGTGTGGCCAAAGCAGGAAAAGGAAATAAAGCAAGCCTTTGAGCACTACTTCACTTCAGAGTTTAGTCTGTCTCAACAGCAACAGCTGGTGACCCCAATATGATCGCAGGACATGCCCTGGACTGCGGGACATCCCCCAGACAGCAGAAGCCTTAGACTGTGGGAAAAGCAGTAGGCTGCGGGAAAAGCAGTGGAGACGGAGCCTGGTGTAGCTGAGACCGGCAGTGGAGCTGCTAGTCTGAGGAGCAATAATTGACACTTAATGTACCAGGTGAGCCACCGGATACATGGGTGGGTCTTTCAGTAAAGAATAGACCAGCATTCTAAATGTAAAGGACTTAAATTGGAGGAATCGACTTTAATCAGCTGCTGCCAGAAAAGCCCCTAGAAAACAGAAAGGGGGAATTGATGGGGGAGGGACCACCTAACGTTTACCAGGTGAGCCACGTTCTGCCCCCTGAAGCAGAGGTGTGGCCAAAGCAGGAAAAAGAAATAAAGCAAACCTTTGAGCACTACCTCACTTCAGAGTTTAGTCCATCTCAACAACAACACAAAATAATAAGCTAAATATAAAATCATAGAATTGTCAGGGTTGGAAGGGACCTTAAAGATCATCTAGTTCCAACCCCCTGACAATGGCAGGGAAACCTCACACTAGATCAGGTTGCTCAGAGCCCTGTCCAGCCTGGTCTTAAAAACTTCCAAGGATGGGGCTTCCATCACCTCTCTGGGCAACCTGTTCCAGTTCACCCTCATGGTGAAGAAATTCTTCCTAATGCCTAACCTGAATCGACCTCTCTCTAGTTTTAATCCATTTCCTCTAGTCCTATCACTGCCTGACAGCCTAAAAAGTCCCGCATACGCTTTCTTGTAGGCCCCCTTAAGATACTGGAAGGTGACCATTAGGTCTCCCCAGAGCCTTCTCTTTTCCAGACTGAATAATCCCAACTCTCTCAGTCTGTCTTCGTAGGAGAAGTACTCCAGCCTTCTGATCATCCTCGTGGCATTCTCTGGACACGTTCCAGCACATCCGTATCTTTCTTGTAATAGGAGCTCCACAGCTGGATGCAGTATTCCAGGTGAGGTCTTACGAGAATGGAGTAGAGGGGGAGAATCACCTCCCTTGACCTTCTGGCCACGCTTCTCTTGGTGCAGCCCAGGATACAATTAGCCTTCTGGGCTGCAAGAGCACACTGATGGTTCATGTTGAGCTCCTCATCCACCAGTACTCCCAAGTCCTTTTCTTCAGGGCTGCTCTCAAGCCAGTCACTGCCCAGCCTATATCAGTGCTTGGGATTGCCCCAAACCAGATGGAGGACCTTGCTTCTGGCCTTGTTGAACTTCATGAGGTTGGCATGGGCCCACCTCTCCAGCCTGTCGAGGTCCCTCTGGATGGCATCCCTTCCCTCCAGCATGTCAGCTGCCCCACACAGCTTGCTGTCATCAGCAAATTTGCTGAGGGTGCACTCAATGCCACTGTCCATATCACTGACAAAGATGTTAAACAAGACTGGTGTCAGTACTGATCCTTGAGGGACTCCACTTGTCACTGGTGTCCACTTGGATACTGACCCATTGACAACCACTCTTTGGGAGTGTCCATCAAGCCAGTTCTTTATTCATTTAATTGTCTATCCATTGAACCCATATTTCATAGAATCGCAAAGAATCACAGAATACTAGGGGTTGGAAGGGATCTTGAAAGATCATCTAGTTCAACCCCCCTGCCAGAGCAGGATCACCTAGACCAGGTTACACAAGAATGTGTGGAATTTCACCATCTTGGAGACCAGAATGTCATGTGGGACAGTGTCAAATGCTTTACTCAGGTCCAGGTAAATGACATCAGATGTTCTTCCCGCATCTCTTGATGTTGTGACCTTCTCATAGAATGCCACCAGGTTAGTCAGGCATGATTTGCCCTTGGTGAAGCCATGTTAGTTCTAGCCAAATATGATAGTTACCAGATGACTTTTTGTAATAGATTTACCTTTTGATGAGATTTTCTGAAAGGGATCATTTGGACTATTTAATTGTTAAAACATGAGATGGATTAACAATAAATTGCTGGCTCCATATATGGATTGTATTACCTTTTGTCCACAACAGAGTATGGACATAGTGTTTCAGCTCCTACACACAGTCCATATACATCAACTGTGTACAGCTCAGCCATCAACATCTCCCTACAAATAAGTACTAAATATGTACCAGACATTTCCGCACTCAATCTACTATACGTCCTGTCATGAGAAGTCCTGAGAAGATATTTAAATATGCTTCACAGGAAGTTTGGGACTTCAGACTGGTTCTCTGTTTTCCTGGCATGTGGCACTGAACCACATAATTCTGCTCAGTTTAGTTCCAAGTTCTTTTTACAGATACTTTACATAGACAATAAAAGGACAGCAACAAAGGAAGCTGAAGTGCAGCAAGAGAAGTATAAAAAAATCAAGTACAATGAATTACTAGGACCAGAGGGTACCCATATAAGATTTCTTACAGAAAAAAAAATCAAAATATGAGAATCATGGGTGCACTATGCCTTTTAAAAATGCAGCTTCTTCTGCATATTGTGAAGTCAATAATGGATTGCTGTCTATAAAAAAGAACCGAAATAAATAAATACAAATTAGAGGTTGGAAAGTTTCTCCACAACTCCCTGGAATCTCAGTGCTTTATTTAAAGATAAAGAAATGTTGCTCCAGTTTTCTTTGTGTTCAGATTTTTTGATTTTATTTGGTCAAGAGACAGGAGGACAGAAAGTGTGGCATAACTATAAAATATGTGGTTATGTGATACACATAGAATGTATGTTATTTTGTGAAATTAGTTTGTATATACACCTTACTTCAGTTATTTTTACTATTGTCAGATTTATGATGACTATTTTACATGTACTCCTGACTGTTCCTTCTCTGAGTTAATTTTCATGATACAAAGTCTTATTTGTACTCACGTCTAGAATCAAACTGACAAGGGAATATTGATCTGTAAGAGTTGTGCATTTGGAGGTTTGTCCCAAAAAATAACCTTCCAGCCCTGAACATTGAGCAGAAAAATACCCCATGTGTAATGATGAAATACATGAACAGAGATTTAAAAGTCAGTGGATGAATGCAAAAAATGTGTTGTGGGTATCTATTGACTTCAGGATTAGTTTAAGCTTTTAACTTACTTGCAGGATATAGAAGTTTTAACTAGAGTTATACAACTTTTTAATAAACCTAGACACCTAACATGTTTCTACACTTATAGGTTGTCTGAATATACCCTCTAGGTTCTCCATGTAATGCCTAAACAGAGTTACGTATCTAAAAAAATGTATCTGGCCACAACCAGAAAAATGAAATGTAAATTACTTAAATCATGACAATCAGAAACATGGGGGAGAAGATGAAAAATTCAGGGATAGGTATAATTTCCTTACATGAACATGACTTTCAGGATGGCATAAATACTCAGCAGCTCCCATGAATATACAATAGCTTCTTCTTTTTTTTTCTTTAAGTGCAGCAAATGCAAGTGCAGTTTCACAAAGTCAGATTTCTTGAAATCTGAACTATATAATCTAAATCTGTGCATCTATATTTGTTGATAATGGCTTTATTTTTTTATTTATTAGAGGTTAAAAATATTGCAGAACAGATGACAAATCTAAAATAATTAGATGAACATAGTTTGTGAAATAAATTATTACCTTTTTAACACATCTGATTTCCTTGGAAATGTTTAGGTACGAGTCACCTGGTGGATATAATTTACTGGAAATTTTTGTAGAGATTTAGGGGGAAAAAAAATTGTATAAGACTATCAAAAGCATAGAAGATAGGAACTCGGAGATATCATTAAGCCTTTAATTGTCTTGATATTTAACTATTAATTTTCGTTTCATGGAGCGTCCACACAGACACCTCAGTCTGGCTTTGGGTCCATCCCTTATCCCAGATCTGCTGTCCAAAGTAGCTTGAGCATTTACATTCCAGGACTGATACAAGACAATGCTGTGAATGTTTCTTATCAACAAGGGAAATTTCACACCCTTACAGGAGTTTCTGACATTACTGCTGCTATCCAGTTTAACCCCTTGTGCAGCTGGGCTTTCCATGCCAGATCACTCCGTGGTCACAAATTACTACTGCTCAGCAGTTACCAGCTAAATTTCCTCTTAAGCTGTCTGGAGAAAGACTATGCAAAATGCTTATCAAGAAGCATAATTAAAAAAAAAAAACTTTTGAAGGGACATTTATTCAGACATCAATTAAACTTATAGCAACCTCAGAAGTGATATAGTCTTTTGTGTTACAAGTATAAAGCACTTATTTATATATTATCTGCAGTACTTGTGAAAAAAAAATATATTTGAAATGAAATTGTAACTAAACAGCTGCATAACCATGGAGGAACATGCCGTCATAAATCTTGAAAAACAGCTAGGTTCTTAATTTGCATTTGATGATTTTTGCAGTCATGAAAAGCAAAAAAAAATTATATTAATAAGTTAGTAAAAAACATGAAAACTGTTTGAGTTAGGAATTGCTCTGAAATTAGATATAAATAGAATGCTATGAAGGTTTAGGGCTGGGCTGGCCACTGGACAAATGACAGATTGCTCTCTCTTAACCCCTCCCTATTCCTGAAGCAGAAGAGAAAGGGAATAAAGGAGAGACACTTATGGATTAGAAAAGAAAACTAAAACAGCTTTAATAAAAAAAAAAAGGAATATATACAAATATATACAAAACCAGTATCAAATCCAAAACCTGATTGCAAACCCAAACCTGATGGCAATTACATCACTGTCACTACTGATGCTGTGAAGCAGGCACTGGGGAAGTCCCAGACTAGACTCAGTGGCAGACAGTAACCAGATGCAGGATATGGATTCAGGATTTGGATTCAGGAATTGGATTCAGGAACACATGGGTTGGGATAGAAGGCAGAGTGGACAGAGTCCTCCCTCGATGACAGCCACAGAAGAAGAGAGCTTGACCCTCATGATCCCTCAGCTTTATATGGGATGGAATATCTTGGTGGTCAGTTTAGGGTCACCTGTCCTGTCCACTCTTCCCTGCAGGTGTGGTCTTTTACTTTCTGCATCCCTCAATGTAGTACACAAGATTTAGCTTTGGTCATATAATAATCTTTAGTATCACTGCTAGAAGCAGACATTGCCAGGAAAAATCTATTAATTTCAGAAAGTATAATTAGTTAGAAGAGACTGAGATGAAAAGTAAAATAACTGAACAGAATCAGTTCTAAGTCAAACCAGGACAAATTAGAAGAACAAAAGTATTTTCTTGTATCTTCTTACAGTCCTTATCACACAAGATGTGCTTGTTTAGCTTAGCATAGAATGAAAGATAGTGTAGTTGAACTCTTTTCATATTGCCTTGACTATCTATTTTTCATTAGAAAATCTATAAAATTTATTATAGAAGTTTTTTCTTTTCTGAAGTAGTGTGGAAAGTTTATAATTAAATCTAACATTTCAGAAAACAAGATAGTCCATTGTAATTCTATAGATGAATTATACCTAGTTTACTGCCTAGATACAAATCAGTACATTCCTCTATATTTCTCCAGACACACATTTAGTCATTATTATTTCAGTTTAAAACAGTCTATTCAGAGACCAGATTTTCAATACCCACTAAATTCTTCTATGAATGTTACTGCAGAATAAGCTATATTGACTTCTTCTTTTAAGTTTGTAAATATAAGTTTGTCTTCCTGAAAATCTAGCTTTTACCTTAATATATTTCAGAAAAAGCAAGAACGAATAGTGTTCTACACCTTTGAGTTGCTGGTTTTAAAAAAAGGATATACTTATGTCTGTCTTTGAAAAGCCTCATACTGTGGTGCTGGAAAAATTTCTGTGGACCTCTTGAAAACCAGCACACATCTGAGATTACTGTAGGTCAATAGCACCATTTCTGTCCCATCATGATTAAGCTATAGATGTTTTAAATACTGGCACCTTTTCATCAATTATATTTTAATGGTCAGATGCTGCTGATGCATTTTGATGCTAGGGGGTGAAAAAGTCTACTTTTAAATGCTACCCACATAATGTTGAAAAGCCTCTCGCAGAACCTTACGCATGTCCAGAAAGTAGGGGACTTTATCAAAGATGTGTTGAATTAAGCCTGGTTAACTCAGATAAAAGAACCAATCTCTTGAACAGGACGAACACAATTTGTGCTACCGGATTTCCCTCATATACTGCAGTGCTACACTGATTTAAAGAGGATGTTAAATTAAAGCAATGTCACAGCAGCAGGGAGAGGATTCCAGCAGAGATAGCATTAAAATTAACTTTTTCTCATAGCAAAAACTGTTGCATAAGAGACTGAGGGGGAAGAGTAGGATGGGGTAAGGCTATGTTTAGTTCTATGACATAAGCAATATCTCTGAAACATACAGATTATAATAATATTGCAGTAAAAAGGTAGTCCAAGTTAAAATGAACCAATTTTACAATCAATGACATAATCTTTTTACTGCTTGAAGTGGAATGTATGTGACAGTATGTCATACTTTCCCTTTAAAAATTTGAAAAGAAGCCCTCCGTTTCTTCTCTGGGAAGACAATTGAATTTGAAATACTTGTAGTAACATTAAGCTTGCAGAATTTCTGTGACCAAAAATGATTCAGGATCCATTGCCTTTCTGACATGTTTTGGAAACTCCAAATAGTCTTTTTTGAAATTCAAAATGTTTAAGGAAAAACTAAAATAAGGGGTTGGCTCTGGTTTCAGTAGTACCTGTTAGGTCCTTGGAATCTTTTGGTGCAATGAGAATCAGTTCCTCCTAATCCTAATGACTTTTCCTAAACTGTGAGATGTTTATTCTCCACACAGGCATACATTCAAGTCTTGCAGTTAGGTAGTCACCTAAGAGATCTGTTGGACCATATTTGTCCATATTTGAGGGTTTCTTTCAGGGCAATGTAGACAGTGATGAGGAATGGTGTGCATGAATATCTTGTTCTGGAATGAAATTATCATTCCTCTTCATCTGCTCATGCAGATCCAGGAACTAATAAAAAGACAAATAATTTCTATTTAGTTTAGAGATATATACTAAGTTTCAAACTCATCTTTCACCAGGAGAGCCTTCCCCTTATGGAAAGAACCCATCTTAGTTCATAGCATCACAGAATAACAGAGCGGGTGAGGTTGGAAGGGACCTCTGGAGGTTATCTGGTTCAATTCCACCTACTTAAGTAGTGCCACTTAAAGCTAGATGGTCTGGACCATGTCCAGATTGTTTTTGAACATCTCCAGGAAGGGAGACTCCACAAAATCTCTGGGCAACCTTGGTCACTAGTGCTGGTGCTCAGTCACCCTCACAGTGAAAAAGTGTTTCCTGATGTTCAGAGAGAACCTCTTGTGTTTCAGTTTGTGCCAATTGCCTCTGGTCCTATCACTAGGCACCACTGAAAAGATTCTGGATCTACTGTCTTTGTACTCTTTCTTCATTTAATTAGATACACTGGTGAGGTTCCCCCTAAATTTCTCTTCTCCAGGCTAAATAGTTCCAGATCTCTCAACCTTTTCTCCAGACTCTGTCATCTTTGTGGCCCTTCACTGATCTCTCTCTCATATGTCCTTGTCCTTTTTCTTCTGAGGAGTCCAGAACTGAACACTATACTCCAGGTGTGGCGTCAGAAGTACTGAATAGAGGGGAGGGATCACCTCCCTTGAACTGCTGGAAACACTCCTCCCAATGCAGAGCAGGATACCTTTAGCCACCTTTTCAACAGCAGCACAGTGATGGCTTACGTTCAATTTGAAACCCACTAGGACTCACAAAGTTGTGAAATGTTCTCTTAACTTACCCTAAATTCAAAAATATCTATCTTTTTTTTTCTTTATTTTTAGTATTTGCAAAGGGACTGTCAATTTTCAGTACAGATTTGATTTTGAAGAATACTATATAGTCTAATACTAATATCTGTTGTTTGTATGTAGATCTGAATTTATGACTAACTTTAAAAAGAGCTATATAGGAATTAAGCAATAAAGTCACCTCCTGAAACAAGGAGAAAAATCAATCTTTCCTGACATGTCACACTTCCATTAAACAGTTGATATGTGTTCTCAATTCAGGGATTAGAACACAATAATTCTACCAAACAGGTAGACATTGGGATATATAATATAAAAGTCAGATGTTCCAAAAAGCATTGGCTTTTAATAGACCTTCTTTATTTAAAAATTCTTTGCAGAAACCTAGCTGTGGATCTCTTGCTTACTGATAAAACCTGGTTAAAATGTTAGTATTGTAATTCCTCTAACAAAAATGTCTTCCCTAGAAACCTACTCTTTCAACTGACCAAGACTTATCTTCCACTAATGCACAATATCTAATCAACTTTCTCTACCCATTTTTTCATTGTTTCACTTAAAAGTTGATAGTAAGATTTCTTATCCAAACAACAAAATATGTTTTCAGAATAGGAGCTAAACAACTATTTTTGTTCTGGGAAGGATTTCACTGAATTCGACTGAAAAGTCCACTCTTCTTTTCAGCAAGTTCTCTCACATGTAAGCTCTTTTAGGGTGAGAGTCATCTTACCTTAGTGTAGATGCTTATGTCTCCTTTAGTGATCTTAAACCCTGTTCATTGAGAATGAAGTTATTCACTTCTCACATACTCATATCCAAAATAAATTAGACTAATCATTCAATCTCAGTGTTTATCTACTTGCACTGATTATATAGAAAACATACAATGTGGGTGTAATTAGATGTAAGTTTAGGTGATATGGGCCTATCTTCTGACAGTCAATCTTTAAGAATAATACTATAAACCAAAATCTAGCAGTTCTTTATTGTTCCTGTGAAACAAAAAGAAGATATATCAGAGGAGAGCTGTCTGAGGTACTGAGACCCCCATGAGTTCTAGGGAAATTTGTCACTCTAGATAATGCACCTAAAAGGATAGGAGCACATTCTAATGACTGATTATTTTTTCATGGAGATTCTGACCCAACTCTTACTTTGTCTTCTCTTTGTTATTGTTACTTTATGTACTGTATTGGCTTTTTAATTTTTTTTCTTTTGGTTGGGTTTTTAAAAATTTTCTGTGTTTTATTTCCTAAAGAATCTTACAGACTTTGCAGAATAAGTTGATGGTGTCAATCAGTAGTGCTGTGTTCTTGAAACGGAGTGGTATCAAAAGGTTAGATTACTAGATAGGCGTACTATGCCAATCTATAGCAAAGTATCACTTTGATTAGTTCATGAGTACACTCAAGGAATCATTCAGTGTCTTAGTGGTGCAAATTGCTATATGTGATCATTAGTATGCAGAACATTTTTCATTGTTTTTATTTTGTGTTTCCCATTACTTTAACAGCATTTTTGAGTGCACAACTAGTTTATAAAAAGTAAGAGAAGGGAGGAATATTTACCTGTGTGCCTATTAATGTAGATAACACCTTTTAGGTCAAAAGGTTTGCAAACTGTGTTTGCTGTTTTTCTTTAAAACAATTAAATATTACCTAATTTTGTGATAGCAATGATAGCTTCCTTCTTTGTAAATAAAAAGTGAACCTCTTCTCCTTTCCTATCTGACCCTCACTGAATGCCTGTCTTTATATGTTCTGTTTCTAAATAATATTCTCTCCGAGACCAGAAAGAGTGAAAGGGGTTGACAGAATTCTTCTTGGCCTACCGACCTTTCAGATCTCATTAAATTTAAGTGTATTAAGAGAGAAAGATGAGAGACATCTTCCTATTGTGAAAGAAAGAAAACAACATATATGAATTAAGTATTTCCTTAGTATTCGTAATACTAGGAAATTAGAACACATTTAATCTGTATGAATGCAATTTATAAAAGGGAGAAATCTATCAGGTGTTGGAAAAAATATTTTTCAACTTTTAAAAAGGAATTTAACATATTATCTGAAACTAGAATTTTCATTAAAATACATACATTAATGTAGCAAAGTAATTAAAGGTATAAATCTAAATGTTAAAGATAATTTTAATAAATAACAAGGATGCTACCCTCTGATACTGCTTTTGTAACTACAAAAATACATCACTTTCTGTGAATCTTAATGTACAGTGATTGACATTGTGAAATATATCATGTTGGCAGATCTGAATGGAAAATGTTATTTTAAAGAGTCCATTTATTCCTCTCTCATTTGAACAACAACATTTAAAAAAAAAAAAAGGAAAAAAGTAGTAGTTACAGTAATACAATAAATTGAATATATAGAAATTATATTATTATTGTCCTTTTTTTGGGATGAAATAAGTCTACATAGATTAATTGCCAATGAACAGTTTCCTAAATAAGATTTAGATTAAAAAATTGGAATTTTTAAATGTATGAATTCAAAATTACAATTTCTAATGTTTCATTCAGCATTGTTCTTATGCCAGGTACACATAAATTCTTTAACTGGCAATAACCTTTATCTAATCTGTTTTACTTGCAAGTATATCTGTAACCATAAGGGCAGACTATCTTAAGGATTAACCATTTGTTTAAATATTTTAATATATTACATTAAATATATGGATGTATACCATTACCTCATAATATTAAATGTGTTTTTTTCAGAGAGAAAACAGACGGTGAGAATGTCTTAAGAAAATTAATGGAAGTTGTCAATATTATAACCTATGCACAGCTGCTAGCATCACTAGAAATTTTCCATATTTCATTGAAGATATTTATTTTCTGGAGGAAAACCTGTTTGACATGAAATAAAGGATCACGTATAAGCCTTACAATAATCTAAGATCTTACTGCCGTATTCACACAGAACTAGCAGAGTGTGCAGAGGTCTTCAGTTGCTCCCATAGTAACTATGGATGGGAAAAATCAGAAAAAGACAGAAAGAAATCCTAAAAATCTAAACTCTTCTTTTAGAGCTCAGACAAGTGATTAATTTGTGTGAAGTGAGGAAAAATGCTTAAAGAAATCTCCTTTTTAAATTCTCAGCCCATTTCTTTGCTACATGAATAAACTTAAATAGACTGTTCCACAAGGTAGCTGTAAATTTGCAAACTTTACAACCTATGTATTTGCATAACACTTGAACAGTCTGTGCATGTAAACTTCCTAATTCAAGATCCCGTGCATCAACACTATAATTTCCATGCCAACAAATGAAACTAAAAGGACAGAATAAATAATGTCAAAGTAGCTTTAATCTCAGCCTTAAGAAATTTACAAAAAATCAAACAAAAAAATCATGTATCTCAAGGTAACACAAATAACAAAAAAGCCAAATTACTGGGACTGTCAATGTCTAATTAACATTTCAGGAAATTTATTAAATTTTTCAGAAGCAATACGTGTGTGTATTATGCTCACTGGAAGAAAATGTTCAAAAATTAGACCTATTGAGGTAGGTTGATAATTGGAAATAAACTCCAAGCTTTTGGATTTTTCTCTTTTTTTTAACTTTATTTTTTGATCCTTCCTGAAGTTTGTACATAGCATTTAGGATTAAAACAGTACTTCTCTTTTTTAAAATGAACTTGTTTTCCTTAACAAATTACAATTTATGCAATATAAACCTATTTTAAACCTTGGCATTACAAAATATTAAAAAGAAATCTATAGCAGACATCTTAAAGGTTTAGTGGAAGAAAGATCTGCACAATGAATTCTGCCTTTGCTTTCAATATTGCTGATATATGCTACAGTGCACTGGTATTTATTATATTAAGATTGTATTATTTTTCATCACATACAGTGTTAGAATTAGTTTGAGCTATTATATGAAAGAAAGACTGTGTTTACTGCATAAAAAACTATTAATCCTTTAGACTCATATAGTTCTTAGTATCTGAAACCTATCTATACAAATAATACATTAATTCAATCATACAACACCAGTTTGGAAGGGACATCAAGGATCATCTCGTCCAACCTTTCTTGGCAAAAGCACAGTCTAGAGAAGGTGTCCCAGCACTCTGTCCAGTCAAATATTAAAAATGTCCAATGCTGGGGACACCATTGTTTCCCTAGGGAGATTATTTGAATTACTGACCTTGTGAAAAATTTTCCTCTTGTTACCAATTGGAATGTCCCCAGGAGTAACTTGTACCCATTACCCTTCCTCTTTTCCACGTGACTTCTTATGAAAAGAGAATCTCCACCTTCTTTGCAGCCACCCTTTAAATACTGGAAAGTCTCCCCTAAACTTTCTTTTCACAAGGCTGAAGAAGGCCAGTTCTCTCAGCCTTTCCTCTTACAGCAGACTCCCCTGTCCTTTGGTCATCCTCGTGGCCCTTCTCTGGACACTTTCCAGCCTGTCCACATTTTTTTGTATAGCTGGGGCCAAAACTGAACACAATATTCCAGCTGTGGCCTGATAACAGCCGACTAGAGTGGGATTTACAAAATGTGAGTCTTTACAAAACATGTTCTTTAGGAAGAAGCATTTTGTATTCACTTTCTCATCAGGATGCAGTTTCTTCACTAAGAAATGTCTTTGATTTGTTTTTGAAGTTCTCAAATTAAAATGTGGAAATACCACTCAAAACTCAAAATCACTCTCATTCCCCAGACTAGAACTGTAATTTGGGTTATGCATGGATTCATTTTGCCATTTTAGAGACACTGTAAGAATGTTGCTATTTATTTCTTTCATTTGGGAATTAGAGAAAGGTTTTATGATAACAGACAGACATTATAACTTCTGAGAATTTGTGTAGCAGCATCTCTGACATATACATGAGTAGTAATATACTCCAGCATTAACACTTCTGCCTGTGTGTGAAGATAAAGAAGTTCTCGCAGTTTAATGCTATATAATAAAACCCCCTTACTATTTAATACTTTATGGTAGTTATAAATATGTTAAGTCCTTCAGTGGAAACATGGGAATACTTTAAAAATGGACCCAATGAAAAATAGGAGATTAGAAAGAAGGAAAAGATAAGAAGGACACAGACTGTTTAAATAAGATTAGCTATTGTTTAGCATGAATATTATTCACAACTGTGAGGAGGAATAAAAAACCTGTGCAGAGTAGAAACTCCATATAACATGTATGCTGGAAATGTAGAAAAGCTTTAAATAATGATGAATCTAGATGGTTGTAGCCTCATACTTTGGAGGATAGGTCACTCACTCAATTATTCCCTAGGCCTACATACAATAGTCCCATGGCTGTGTCAGGTACCACCAAAACTGTTAAACAGATGAGCTTTTTGTATCATCTTTTCCTCAAAGGCAAAGATTTTTTTTTAAAAAAAAAAAAGGATGATGACTGATGCAACAGTGAAGGACACACATAAAAATGTCAAGCAGCTAGAATGGCTAGATGAAGGAAAAAGAAATTATTAATGAATAAGGCAGGGGAGGAAATTCCCTGAGGGAGAGATAGTACAAGGTGATGTTGGTGATGACTGTCGTATGCCCTTACCTAAGATCCCTAAAATGTATCAATGATGAATATGCCTTATGCAAGTGAGACAATATAGCAGTCAGTATATACAAGTTTTGTGCTGCAAGAGCAGAACAGGTCTCTCTCAGGGGAGCCAGGGCAGCCTTCATAGGCCAGAACCAGTTGGAGATGGTTGGAGCCAGTTGGAACCAGTCACCCCTCCCCATGCTCACATGACTGTTGCTCTGACAGGGTGGGGCAAGAACAGCCCCTTGTGTCACAGGGAAGGGGTCATCTGTCACCTCTGCCACCCCTGTGGCATGTCCAGAGGAAGCCGGTGGGGGACATAGTGAGGAAATGGTAAAAGTAAACCTAGGGGACCCAAAGACCAAGGAGGTAAAAACTTCCACCATAAGCACCATCTTCTTCCTGGTGGAAAAACTGAGACAGTGATGACCCTGATACAAACTCCCTTCTCTCTGGGGAAGGTAGGTGCTGTGGCTTGTAAGCCTGGACAAGCTTAAGAAGGCAAAATTAACAAGAGAGTAAAAGGGTGGACACCAGGAGATCTTTCCATAACAGTAATGGTATTTTCAGTGAAAGGCTATTGTAATAACTCAATAGTTTGGACTATGAAAGTTTAGTACTGTTATAACCAGACTAATAATGACTGTATGGTTTATTCAGATGAGCTTGTTAAGATTTTTATTAAACTAACAATGATTCTTACCTTTATGCATTGTCTTCCTTTTCGCTTGTTAACAGAATTTTGAGTCAGACACTGACTATCAAATAAAGTTTAGTGAATAACTACAACAAATAAGAAGAGTTAAAAATACTTCTGGGTCTTTCATTTGACAAGGCTTCTTACAAAATTATGACAACTCAGTTTCCATTGTTAATTTGAGGTTTCATTAGCCAGAGGTAGCCTTCAAATTTTGTCTTGGGATGAAAATATGTATTTGTATGTCTGAATGCAAATATTGGTTGAATAGTTTATAAGTGGTTTGCTTTATACAGCCATGTCTTTCTTTTTCCTTATGTGCTTCTGCAACACTTAAAGGAATTAGAACATGGATAGAAAACATATATGTCTCTGAAAATCAAAGAAGAACATTTGCACAACACAAACCTCCAAATAAGTCTGAAAGTATCTTCCTAGTCATCAGTTAAGACACACGCTAGCAATAAGAAATCTTTGCTATTCCATGTATTAGGTAAATGAGGGGAAAAAAAACAAACAAAAAACCCAACAACCCAGAAAGATAAAGTATTTTCTTTTTCTATATTTTTAATGAGCTCCTTAAATAAAATTAAGAACCAAGACAGTAGTTGGACCATTTTACTATGTTCCCTTTGCAGTAAGTATATAATCTTTGTTAACCATTTATAAAAAAAAAAAAAAAATCCGAAGTTATATAGCAGCTGGGGAAGGATTCAGCTTGCTCAAAATTCAGGAATAGGATTTAGTACAAGATTAAGGTCCTAAAATGTGGGTGCCTATATATAGACTTATAAATCCCAATGATATTTCTGTTACATTTTAAATAGTTGTTTACACAAGAATTTTTAGTCAGCTTTTACAATCCTCCCCTTTTCTGACACCAAGGATGTTGTACTTATATCCACTTTAAACTTTAGGTCCACAGATCACAGGATGACTGAGGTTGGAAGGGAACTCTTGAGATCACCTACTCCAACCCCTCTGCTCAAACAAGGTAATCTACAGAAAGGTGCCCAGGACTATGTCCAGATGGGTATTGAGTACCTCCAAGGACTGAGACTCAACTGCCTTTCTGGGCAACCTGAACTTGTGTTTGATCACCCTCACAGTATAAAAGTTTTTCTTGTGCTCAGATGGAATTTCATGTGTTTTAATTTGTGCCCATTGCCTTTTGTCATGTCATAGCACACTACTGGAAAGTGTCTGGCTCCCTCATAATTTTTCCCTCCCATCAGACATTTATACACATTGATAAGATCACCCTGAGCATTGTCTTTTTGAGGCTGAAAATAGAGTCTTTGCAGATGAAGCCAACAGGATTCACAGATGAACAGTCCATCAGAAAGCCAGTAAATAAAGAGAGGTTCTGATTTCATTTCAATTGATAATCAATTTATATTTTGATATATGTGAATGAAAGATTTGAGCTCTCCAGAGAGCTTCTGCTCAGTGCTAAAAATGGATCTCATTATCTCTTTTGCTGCTAAGGGTTTTGAGAGTTTTTTTCTTAAAGAAAGGCAGATATAATCTCAGGGCTACAGAAAAGGATCAAATGTGCATTTTTAAATGGCCTTTAATTAACATATACAAACATTGCACTTTTCCAAAAATATCTAAATTGTAGAATGGCTTTTTTATTAAAGAACTTCTGTGTATTTAATTCAGTAATCCTTGGAATATGATTATTGTCTGAATATTACAGGTACAAAACTGACCCATTTCTTTACAAGCAGAGACTCACCAAAGTCAGTTAAGGCTACTAGTTAATGAAGCACTTCTCATTATGTGTAAAGACATTAGAGTTATGTCCTTAATGATTTGAAAAATACGGAAGACTCATAATTAATTATAAAGGTCAGTACCTTTTCCATATATATTTATGGACGTCAAATAGATTCATGGGCTATATCAGTCAATTCTATACCTCTCATTCATAAACTTATCAAAATCACAGCTTAAACAAGTTGGAGTTTTTTTGCCTTATATCCTTACAAAAAAGGATGTTGCATAGTTTCACTGATATGACGGGTAAAAAAATTATTCTAAATGTATGTATTTATGGTCTTATAGATGGTATTTTTGTGACGGATCCTTTCTTTATCCCTAGTCTTACTGTGCTGTTTAGACTACATAAGAACTTCTCAGTATATAGTTTCTTACAGAGCATTTTCCTTTCATAAGAAATATTTTTTCAGTCCATACAAATTCAATTTAAACACATTTTTTCTTGAGCATCAAATGAATATGATATTCCATTTGAAGTCTCATCAGTGGCATTAACACTTCCCTAAATCTGTTGTAATGTATTTTCTGATGTATTTCAGCACTGCTTTTGCTTTTCATGCCAGGATCTGTATCACACTCTTCATCCTATGTCTAAGACCAGCTATACTGCTAGATCTTTATTCTCAAACTATAACCAGTTTTATATCAGAAACCATAATTATTTGATCTTAAATGCCATCACACATTATTTTACTAAGTTTCTGTTGATTCCAAATATGAGGTTTTCTCTAGGTAAACAGCCCAGTCTTCTGTTATGACAATACTTCCAGAGTTTATCTTACTTGTAGACTACATCATTCCCTTTTCTGTTCATTGGTCTTTAAAATATTTTATTAACTTCAGATTTTTTTATACATATTAACATGTGTATCTATTTTTATATATAATTTATGTAAAGAGACTTAAGTTGTTTACATCATAGGTTGATGTAAATGTAGCTATCTTTAGCAAGTAGCTCAAGCTGTTCCACTCTGAGGACAAAGGAGTCCTACTGGATCTGAGAATAAGCTTTTGTTTAGTCTAGTCCCTAAGGTTTCTTCAGGCTTAGTGTTTATTTCTGCACTATCTTGATAATATCTTTCTGGAAGTATAATATATAAATGAGAACAATCATTCCAGTGCAATTCCATTTCAACAACTGACCTAGAGAAATATATATACTCTGTCTCTCTGAGACTATTACATGGATAATTCACATCATATCAGAATATTTTTGTTCTTCCAAATTAATCTTAAATTACCATTTGTTTTCTGTTCCAGAAATATTTTAACTTTTTTTGTCTCTTTTGTATTCCTGGACTAAAACTATTCAGATATTTTTTGATACGTTGATCCAAGATTCATCACAGTACACTCTCCCTTGATGAACTTCAAAGGTAGCATCTATGGGATTAAGTTAAAGAGGAGTAGCATCCCAGAATGAAGCCTACTCAAAAGCACTGTTCAGATATGTGATGTGTATACTACATTTGTCCCTCTCTAACTGACAAAAAGAATTTGCTGTATGCTGTAGAACAGAGAAGAAATAGATAAATTCTCTTATTTAACTGTTGTCAACTTCAAAATTTTGTAAATGAGGCCTGAACTGTACCTACCTAGCTCTGACTAGATTATTCAGGTATGTAAGGGAAAGAAAAAAAGGAGCATAGATTTCCTGTTAAATTTCCATCCTTTTAACACACTTCAGGTGAAAGGTAGCAGGTGATAGTAACTGAAGAAACAAATCCTAGGTTTGACCTAGGTAACTAGCAAGGTTTTTGGCAGCTTATGCTGACATTCTAAAAGTTAGAAAACAATAAATAATGAAACAATTATCCCTTGAGGTAAAGTTTCTACAGGGATCTCTGACTCCATGTAGATGTTTAAAGCCCAGGTAGAACATCTGTAAGTACCAGACCGATAACCAGGGTATGTCAAACAAAGGGAGCACTATCCTGTTACGCTCCTTTTGTAAAGCAGCTCTGTCCTGTAAGTGTATGTATGAACCACTTATGCCAATTTGGTATAATTCATAAATTTGCTGAATACTGTCTGTGTTGATACCAGAGAGTTAAACAGTACTGGTCCCAGTAATAATCCTTGAGGGACTGTAGTCAGCTACCAATCAGACTTTGTACCACTGATTATAACTCTTTGATCCTGATGGGTGCAAACAGTTTTCCTCTTGTCTCACCTAACACGACTGTGTATCTCCCCAATTTTGCTATATTATTTCAAAGGCCCTGCTTGCAGACAACTGCTGCTCTTCCTTCATCCACAAGGTGACTTTGTGTCATCACAGAAGCTAAAGATTAGCTCACTTTTTTTTTTTATAATGGAGTCACCATGCATCTGTGCAATGACCATTAATTGTAAGTTCAGAGTAGGATAGACTCAAGTTGGTTGTATTTTGAATAGAGCAATATCCTGGGTAGAGGGGTTTTTGCTCTTTCCTTCAGATTTCATACTCAGATCAGAAAAAAAAATATTAACATACTATATTCTCTTCAGTATACACAATGAGTTTTGATTTTTATTTCTCAAATGTTTTTTTATTTGAATATTGGATTTGTTGAGCTTTAAGATGTGTCACATTCCAGCCTTTCCTTGAAGTCAGGCAGTAGAAAAGGAAGCTGACTTGTGTCAGGATTATTACTTGTTATCAAAATTCTTATTTAAGTCTCTTTACTGTAGGTTTTCAGATATCTTTCAGCAGATTGTTAAGTGATGTCTCATAGGAGTTACATGGCCTTTATGTTGTATTACTGAGAAGACAAAAGTGTGTGCTGCAGTGCTTATTGTCATGTGGTTTCACAAGTAGATTAGATAAACTTAACAACATTTCCAGTGGAACAAGTAAGTGCTTAGTTGCTATGGAAGTTCATTCCATAGTTCTTAACCATTCCCTTACCAATAAATACCAATGTGTCTGGGATTTGATTCTTCACTTAACAAACAGAAGATAGAATTAATCCATTAACTTGCATGCCTAGTCTCCTTAATTTAAAAGGTTTGAAATGACCGAGTACTGTGGGGTTTTTTTATTATCACTTATAAAAAATTCATAACACTTCCATGATTCAGTGATATCTCTGAAATATTACTTTGTTAAGTTTTAAAATTTAAGCTATGTTTTCACATTTAGAAGGTGCTTAGGGCTATGAATAACTCACTGCACTGATCAGAAAATATGCTGTGCTATGCTTTCCATGTGCATATAAAACAGCTGTTTCACTTGGTTTCTTTTGTGCTAACTCCAATTCTAAGCTTTGTTTCCCCCATTAAGCACCTGGAAGGGCTAGAAGTGTTACCTCACCGATAATGACTTAGACTAAGACTGGTTTAATTTTTAAGTATATCAGTTGCTATAATTAATCTTTTAAATAAAAAATGTTGAAATTTCTGGCACTCTAGGGGCCTATTGTTTACATTGTTTTTTATCTCCTTAATAAAGATCAAAGTTCTCAAGTGTTTTTTATGCAATTGTGATACAGATATTAGTCAAGTATTTGAATATATGGCTAGTCAGTGTTTATAGCTTATGTATACTCACAAACTACCTATCTGAAATTTGACAATAATGTTATTACATGAGAGATTGATATTTTTATTCTTTTTTCTCTGCAGAAAAAAAAAAAAAACCTTTAAGAAAGAACTGCCCTGTTTCTATAAACAGTGTTGTCAGCAAGATAACCAAAGACCGATATTTACAGTTCAATTTCTTTAAAAAACAAATTTAGCCATCTTTGCAATTCACATTTGATCTTTTGGTCCTATGAAGAGCACTCTGTAATAGAACAAAATTACTTTTCTCCTTCTTGTTCAGTAGTTATATGAAAAGTTGTCTAGTGAGCAAAAATTGTGAGGCAAGGCAATTTAAAAAAAATTATCTATATATGAAATGTCACAATCACAGTACTACATACAAATTCTTCAGACTGAAGGATTGACTGAAGACCTTCCTTCTGCATGGACTAATCCTCAAGTTGAGTTACGTTTCTGAATTTACACAGAAGATGCTATTTCAGGATCTAGTGCAGTCCTTTGGCTGATCTAGGCAACATCCTGTCTCTTGGGTGCTCCCATCCAGAAGTCTCACTATCTGTTACCTATCCTGCAGGGAATTTAGGTTCCTGATTTATTTTGTCACTGGCCTGTTTATCAAGCTATAAAGATGTACTTAGACTTACATTCCCTTGTTTGAATATTTATTCTATTCAACTACAGTAACTAGGAACTTCCTTTAAACTACATTTCAATATTCCTTCTTGTCTACTTTTTTTTTCCATACCTGTGACTTGTGAAAAGCAGTATCCACAACTAGGATAGTTGTAAAGTAGGTATGTTTATTCGGCGCCGGCTGCACGGGGGTCACCCCACCACAAACATGCGTACCTTGTGGCAATTTGTCAGTGTGTTTATAGATCAAAGAACTACATATTCACTGTGTTTCTCAAGCCACCTATACATATGTATCACCTAGCCCGCTTTGTATTACAATTAGCTATTAGCATAGCCCCCTCCTCTCTGAGACTGCGCACTGCCTTCTGCTGGTGGTCGCTGAGGGTCTTCCGGAGGAAGGCTGGTATTCTTCTTCACGGTGCACTTTTCACCTTGCCTCCTTGCTCATCCTCAGTATCTCTTTGGCTGGTATCCAGACCATGAAGCTGGCTCAAACTGGTCCTTCTGCTGCTGGTACCTAATGTTGAGGAACTACAGACCCATTTGACTAACTTTACACAATATCCCTCACCCTTTCCAAGTCTGCTACTAGGTTTCCTTTGTTTCATTAAAGTTAGTATAGTTAAAGATTAATACAAGTAAAGGTTAATAGAAAAGAACCCTCATAACAGTTAGTAGAAAAGACCCTCATAGAAAAGACCCTCATAACACCTGTGAACCTTGCCTCTTGCCTTCACTGTAGTTCTGCATTAAATGGAGACAAATACCATGTGTCAGATGCTGTGCATCCTGCTGTTTTATGAAATAAGAAACTGTTGGTTAGACCTGGGGCCAAGAGGTTTAACTTAGCACCTACAGGTTATACAGTGCTAGGAATCCTTCATGCTTTTTACTGAGTTCAGTGAAGCCCAAGCAACATATGGATGCACAGACTAGCCAATATTTATGAGTTTTCACAGGACATAAGCTCTAGGACATCTGTTTCCTGAAGCCTCAATAATTATATCTATGTCAGCATATGTAGAATTAGTTTTCCATTCCTAAATTTTGATGAACACTAAATGACAGGGATGAGTAACAATTTCAAATAGGATAGAGTTAGACATGAGATATACAGGCAGCTCAATAAATTGAGAGGACCTATGAGTTTTGTTCGATAACACAGCTGAGGATGTCTAGGCATGCTTTTGCCTGAGAACTTTGGTACCATGATCATTTCAGTCCTTACCTAGGACAGTCAAGTAAGGATTTTCTTAATTTTATAAACTTTAATTTTTGCATAAGTAGCATTTTAGTTCACACAGGATATGGAACCTGGGTCCTGAGTTTTGCATATTTTTACCCCCCTCCTCAGTTAATGTTATAATGGATTTTCCCATGCTACATATAACACATTGACAAAATACTTAACAGAAAAGTCTCCTGGATTTAACTATTTAATGTTATATGTGTCTGGCTTTCATATGAAAAACACACAATTTTTTTTCCCAACGAAATTTATGAATAAGGAAAATAAATTATGTCCTTACATTACTAAACAAAAAGTTTAGACAAAATTTTTTATTAGCTCTACCAAAATGCCAAGGTTTTGCAGAATTTTACTACATATTCAAATATTAGTGACCCTACAATAAAAATAACTAGAAACCAACAGAAAGTGATAAGGTACATGTCTGTATCCATTTGATTTGATATGACAACTGAAACGAAAAATCTTGAATGATCTCATCTCATTAAACAAACCAGTTCATTAAATATACCACTGATGGATTAGAATTTTACAAATTCTGTTTCTTCTACTTTTCTGAGATTTACAGAACTGTAAAGGAGAGAGTTTAAAGAGACTGTAGGCACAATTGGGGAATGTCTCCAGGGACAGCTATTCTAAGGAGAAAGGCTGTTTTATGCTTCAGTGAAATCTATCCTCCATTATAAAAGAACATTTTCTGTTCCCTGGGGTCCTGTGTTTAGAATATTCTGGTGAAATTTAAAAAAAAAAAAAAAAAAGAAGAAGTCCTGTTCTTGTGTACAGCTGAGGTAGAAAATATCATACACATTTGTAGAACCTGGTTTCATTCATTAATTATTCCAATAGCATAGTTCCTGAATTATCTTGCTATATGAAACTGGAGAAAACTCTATTCAAATCAGAAAGGAAGTGTCCAAAAAAAGTCCAGTTGTTGGTTGAGAACGTATATTTTCTGGGGATTTGGTATATGTGTTTATATTTACATGTGTAGGTGAGTGTGTATACAGGTATGTTATACATATATAAAATATGTGTGTATATATGTGTATGTATATGTGTATAGATGTATAATATATATATATATATAAATTGACAAAAGAATCCACTTAAGTTCCTCAAAATACAAAGGACTGAGGTAATTTCTGTATTATTTAAACTTTAATCTTCATACATGGAGTGGCATTGATATAATTCTGTGGAATTAGTCCCTGCAGGAGCAGAGTCATCTTATCTAATTTTACTTGCCTTAAAATGTAAGTATCTAGTGTCAGCTACTTGCTTAGACTTCCTCTATGAGATATGAAGAACCATTTACATGGTTCTTCATCTTATTTTATCTACATCTTATTTTATCTTTTTATCCTGACTATCTACCTTAGAATGAGATGACATGTCTTCCTTAAAGGAAGATAAGAGCTTAGGTTAGAAAATCTGTAACTGAAGTAAAGAAACCCCAAACAAACAACCCACAACAAACATATTGAAACAAATCTTAGCCTTTACTTCTATTTAGTTCACTTTACTCAGATTATGCATTTGTCAACAGCATAGAACCATGGCATTCCTTAAACCAACATGATAAATAATACCTTGGGGTATATACCTAAGTGGCCTTACTTTATAAGTTGAAATACTTAGGGAGGAGATTGTTTCAATTACACATAATTTCTGGTTTGCATAACAAAGAGAAAGATTTACTTAAGGGTACAATTAATATGATCTCTTTCAAATAACAAGTTCAACAAATTTTCGTGCTGAAAGCACTTACATTTTCTATGTACTAAGTGCAGAGGACAACTGTCTCATACTAGGTGTATGTATACAAGTACAGGTAGCCACATGAATTCTTCTACCCCAGTGTGTGCCATTTGTTAGTCATGCACTATAATTTGATTAAATAAATGAAAAAAAAAATTGCTTTGCTTCGTAATTCAGTATGTCACTAGATCATGAATGAAAATTTGGGTGTCTAAAAGGAATATGTTAAAAACATAACATAGTCAGTATGCTTAATGCATGTTTTTCCCAACACATATATAAGTTATTCAGCAGTTTCAAGAAGACTAGACCAAAGCTTGCTTAATTTTAGAGGGAATTACAGAGACAGAAATGGAATCTGTTATGTAACTACAGAAGCGGTAAAATATCCACTATTTTAAATAGCCATGTGTCATTAAAGGCAACTGTTCTTTTTTGTGAACTGCTGAAAATGGTATTATTTTCAAACAACACTTAACATTAGATACTTAGGATGTCATCTCACAAATACTATTTTTGCTTTTATCCATAGTTTTCAGGAAAAATATCCTTATTGTCTGATGACAATGTGCTGACACTATGAAAATAACTGTTAAATAATCCATTTACTACCCAATTAATTTAGCAGTTTTAGATTGCTCATTTAGATTGATAATAGCTGTTGCTACTAAAAAAGACCAAAGCCAACAAAACCCAACAGATTTGAGCAGATTTAAAATTTAAACTCACACAAACTAGAAGACTCATATTTGCCTTTACAGATTATCTTTGTTCCTATATCCTGAAATTGCTCCATAGTGTGAGGTTTTTGTGTTACGAAGAATTGGGAGGTGGTTTTAGTTTCAAGCTGCTTGCAGGAAGAGGACATGTTATCTCATTTTCACATCGACATCTCGTCTTCACTGGGTTGATATTTGTATGTCAAGTACTACATCATGCTTTTGGTAAAGTACAAATGTCCATTTGTTGGATGCCTGATTGTTGGAATCAAGGACATGAAATGAAGTTCAGCCAAGTTTGTAAGAATGCTCATCACTGATATGCAAGAATAATGCATTATTCAATAAGATTTCAATTTTGCTGAAAATCCTTGTCATTTTTGCTGTAATGCACCTGCTTTGTACTTCTCTTCAGTCTTAGTATTTTCAGAAGACCCAGCCTCTGACATCTGGTGTTAACTTCTCAGATTCATTCAAGTCCTAGTTAGATACCAAACTAGACTAGACTATAAATGAAGCATTGTAGCTAAACACACAGTAAGGTTTTGCAAAATGTCTTCTCACTTCTTTGCCCATTTTTAAATTAAGCCCAGGTACACTGTCAAATATTCATAGACCAACTAAGACTTAAGCATTAAGTAATGCTTAAGGCAAAATGATGAACTGCACAATGAGAGGAATAGTACCATAGAAATGTTACTTATGAAAACAGTTATCAAAAAAATAGCAACATGGTGGTAAAGTAGACCAAAATGAATTATATTTGTTTTTCTTTAGAGAAAAAAAAATATATTTAGAGAATTATATATAAAGTATTTGTGACTTTCATGGTGGAATCAAGAGTCAGTGTTAATAAAAGGTGACATTTGTCTATTTTATTTTGTAGCTGTAAGGTTTATTGGCGCCTGTTTTACAATTATGATTAATTTATTAGTTTTATCCTTTGGCAAAAATTAAGAAGTAGAGAATGGATTATACATCCCAAAATATTTCACAGAATCACAGAATGTTAGAGATTGGAAGGGACCTCAAAAATCATCAAGTCCAACCCTGACTGTAAGGGCTAAAGACATAATAAACTTCCATCCCTTCAGAGAAAATGCATTTTAAATACTAAGGAAAATGGAAAAAAAAAAATTCTAACTATTAAGCTTCTAATTTTTGTGTGAAATCCCAAGTCTTTGCTTTGATAAAGTAATCTGTACAAGCTGAGATTGTCTGTGACTTCTCTACTGGGTTTACTGATTTTCAATGATGAGATGGTAGAAGCAACAGATCATGACAACCCAACTCAACTTCAAAGTCACAAGAGGTTTGGGGTTTTTTGATTTTCTTTTCTTTCCTGAAATTGCTAATGGAAAAGGGTGACTATATGGATTCTGTTGGGATGGGAAGTTTAGAATTATGATAAAAATATATATTTATATTTATATTTATATGAGTGTACAAGGGTTTATGTGTTTGGTTTTTTTGTCGTTAAAGCCATTGTTGGAGCAAACTGAAAGACTCATTCTGACTGCAGATAGATGTAAATCAGACATAATCATTATAGTGTCTGTATAATAACAGTTAGCTTTCCTTTTGCTAAGACTAAATAAAGTGAACTCAGAAGATAGATCTTTTTTAATAACAGAAAGAACATAGCTTTATAAATTCACTTTCACATTTTGTAGCAAATATTAAATACTTCTAAAACATTCAACTGCTAAGTAATCTTTAGTTAGAAGTCTTGGCTATTTTATTTATAAAGAGTGGAATATCTATTATTATTATTATTAAGAATAATATTAATTCCTAGGTATGTTTAACCTATTAATGTATTTGACCACTTACAGGAAAATGAAGTTATGTAAAGTATACTGACAGTTTACAGGTCTATGTACAAAAAGGCTTGTCCTGAGTTCTCTTCTGGTTAATTATCATAAGCAGCTGAAAGGGGCCACAGCTGGGAGAGGCCACATCCAGGATAAAAAACTGAACAAGCCAATGGGATATTTGATACCATACTAAGTACTGTAATTAGTACTGTTGTTATTACTCTTGTTGCCTTCTCTATGCTTTGGTGGTTTTTTTTGTTAAAGTGTCCTAACCTCAATCCCAGGGTTCTCACCTTTTTTATTTCTCCTGATTCCCCTTCCCATCTCACAGGAAGGAGTGTGGAGGGCATCAGGGAGTGGTGGGTGAGTGGCTGCATGGTGCTTATCTACCAGCAGAGGTTAAACCACAACAGACTCTTCCTTTTAACAAAATTTTAAACATTAAAATATAAGACATATTCAAACTGTGCCTTTTTATTGATGGTCACGGGTAGAATAGGAGACAGTAAGCTCTTTTTACACCAATTATAGTACTTTGGGGGGAGGGTGGATGAACAGACAAAAAAACCCCACCCCAAAACACAACTGAAATCTGAGTGAATAATTCATAGGGAAAGATTCACTCACTTGAAGGCAGGAGACAGGATGTCTGGTGGAGTTTTACTAATCTTTAAATAAGCAACAACAGTGAATGGGTAGTTGTATAGTATGGGCATACTGTGAATTTTATAACCTTGTAGACAGTGATTATCTTCAGGAATAGGACGACAGAATGTCTCAAGGTACCTGAGCATGCTGAACAGACAAGAACCGGTTTTGTGGCAAGAAATTTTAGGCTTTAGGTCACTAAAATAACAGAGTGATGAAGACAAGAAGATGAAGTAAATGACCACCGGAGGTCATGAAAGACCACCGAAGGGAGAAAAGACACTAACGCTAACTTTATTACACATACTCGGACTATGTAAATGAATTCCAGGAATCCATTAGCATAAGACTGCCGTTTCTAAGAAATATAATGAACATGTATGATTAGACAACATATAAATTATATACCTAGTTTGCATCGGGATGCACATTTAGAGGAGTGATCCCCTGTGCATCTGGTATCACAAAATAAAGAATGCCTGTGATGAAAGGAATATATAGCACCCAGCAACAGCTATGCAGAAGTTTAAACAAATTTGTACTTTTGGTGCCTCCTACCTACTTCAGATTGAGCTTCAGCTTTTTTCCTCTCATATGTACTTATTTTATGTGCTTATAGTTGGTCTGATTATGTGTCCCATTTCAATACCTGTGAGAGAACCAGGGCCTTAGGACCTCTTTCAATTTATTGTTCTGTCTTTAACAGATGATTAAAGATGATTATGTAAGATAGCATGCTTAAAAACACAAAAATAATGTAGTCTTTAACAATGTAGTCCAAGAAACCACAGAACAAGTCTGAACCCATATAGAACTGTGGGGCAAGCCAAGACCCAACAAGGTGAAAAGTGCAAAGATGAAGAAGACTTCAATCTTTCTCCCAGAAACCACCAGAGGACAACTAGAGTTCACTACCATGAGGATGCCATGTGTGGATGCGATAATGGGCGGAGAGTTATGATAATGGTTTCTTAGAATTCTACTGAATATGCAATAGGTTTACAGGAAATGTAATACATATATGTAATCTCTCTGGAAGAACTGATTTTTTCCGAATCTTGGTGCTCGTGTTAGGAGAGATTCCCCATATGCCCAGCGTTGTAATAAATATTACCTCCTTAATAACTCTGATTATTGAGTTTTCGCTGTGCCACAGTGAAGACATGCTTAGTTTCTTTGGGTATTTTTCCACAAATTCCATAGTTCACATCAGGATTTTTGTTTGAAAAGCCTTAGATCCTGTCTGCAACAAGTCCTACTCCATAATTTTTTCTAAGTAGATTATTCTGAAGGTCTGAGTTGAGAAGTAATTATAGATGGACTCTTAGTTGTTCATACATGTCAGATGGGTCTCTCAGTTCAAGAACAGGGAACTGCTTGAAAGAGTCCAGTGTAGAGCTACAAAGATGATTAAGAGAGTGGAGCATCTCCCTTATGAGGAAAGGCTGAGGGAGCTGGGTCTGTTCAGCTTGGCGAAGACTGAGGGATGACGTCATTAATGTTTATAAATACATAAAGGGAGAGTGGCAGGAGGGTGGAGCCAGGCTCTTCTCTGTTATGTCCAATGATAGGACAAGGGGAAATGGGTGTAAGCTGGAGCATAAGTTTCCGCAGAAAAATAAGGAACAACTTTTTCACTGTGAGGGTGACTGAGCTCTATAACAGGCTGCCCAGAGGGGTTGTGGAGTCTCCTTCTCTGGAGACATTTAAAATCCACCTGGACGCGTTCTTATGTGACCTGCTCTAGGTGGTCCTGCTCTGGCAGGGGTTTGGTCTAGATGAACTTCTGAGGTCTCTTCCAACCCTTAACTGTGAATCTGAGATTCTGTGATAATGCTGACTCATTAATTTTCTATTAGTTTCCCTTTCACTGGGACTATCTTAGTTTCTTCGGTCTTTTGTATGGCTTCCATCATCCTCTTATGATCTGCCTGAAAATCCATCATAATACCAATATAAAATTATAATGTGTGGCTTTTATGAACTCTTTGACTACATCTGGACTACTGGGGATAGGGTGTGTTTGTGTTTGAACCAAAAAAAGAACAAACCAAACCCAAGGCAAAACTATGTCCTTCAGGCCAATGGTTCATATCTATAGAGCTAACACTCTCATGCCGTCCTTTCATGTAGGAAGTCATGTTCTCATCTAAGGCAAAGCCTTTGTCCTAAAGAGATTACACTTTAAAATCTTGATTTATTTGGGTAAGTCACAAACACACATTGCCTAGTTTACCAGATTACCTAGTAAAATCAAGGTAAGCTAAAGACTGAGAATGTTAGTTTAAACTGACATATCAGCATTAAAAAACCACTCAGAACTGAAAATACAGGAAAAGAACCTAAGTAAAATTAGATTACTTCTTTAGTGAGCCAAAAACTTTCTTTATTCTCAGTGCACGATTTACCTGATTTCTTATTCCTATGACTTTTAGAATAATCTAAAAAGCTTTAATCTAAATCAGTTATTAACGTTGACCATAACAACATAAGAAAAGAGTATCTTTTTTATTTTCAACCAGATTCCCAAAATTCTGGTTTTAGCAACTTTATTTAAGAATATATTAACTCCATATGGATGCAGGTGCCATTATTTTCTTTTATGTGACATTTCACATCCAATAGACATTTGCGTTTCCTCTGCATTATTTTCTTTGATTTCTTCCTATAGTACAGAAGAAATGTCCACTATAATTTTTTTTCAACTCTGTAGTTGGAATAGTCAGTTGATCAAGTGCAATCAAGATAAATATTGTCAGAATGCGAAAGGACCTTAACATCAGCAACAGGGACCATCTTTGGCAGGTATTGCCTTGTATTACTGTTCAAACAAAGAAAAGCAAAACAAAAGTATCAGGTGTGATCAAATGAGAAAGCTTGTAGAAGAAAGAGTAGAAGCATCTGTCGATGTAACTCAAGAGCACAGCAAGGGAGAGGATACGTACACTACACTCTAAATGAGAACTACACTATTCAAACTCTGTCATTATGAAATTATATTGTTCTGTTTACATGAAAGCTGTTCATATTTCTGGGAAGTTATATTAGAAACAACTAAGCTAGATTTTCCTTTTCACTAATAAACTCAAAACTTATTGATACAGGGCAGTAAATGAATTGAATGTAGTTATCTGTAAAAGCATTCAGAAATAAGGCTCAGTGTGGAAGCTCATTCTGATGGGCATAAGTTTTTTGTTTGTATTGATACATGACTGATGATAAAAACCACAGTTTAATATTATATTAATGTTAGATTAAATGATTTGAATCATTACAACTGTTTATTATTATTTACAGTATCCAGAGATAATATTCATGCAAGATTTACTTCCTATTTTCACATGCAAGAAAGAGCAAATATACCTCTAATAGAGGTATGTTATTTTGTGACCTTTCTTTAAGGCTGCATCATTATCTTCCAAGAATACTTGACAGACTTATTTATACATCCCTATTTCTTTGATAAGAAAGTCTCTTGACAAAAGCTAAAACTGTGACTAGTTATCTAGAAATCGACGGATCCCAGCTGGAGTAAAGGCTCGGTCTCTTTGGACAGTTGTTCGCTATCCATAGTACTACCCATTATAGATGGGCAAATCAGCCTTATTGAACATGTTGTAGCTATCCATAACAAGTCTGACATGCTTACTGTGTGGTATAATTTGTTCATATTCATTTGCCATCTGTATTGCACATATACAGTTACTCTGTGTGCCCAAACTGCATTGGACTCAGTGAATATGTCTACTTTAGCAAGTAATGCAGATAAATAGGACTGGGCTTGCACAGTGAAACAGCTGGTACTGAAGATGAGATGTCCACACATTAAGTATTTGAAAGCAACTTTACTTTGAACCAAACATCCATTATCTGTTCAGGCACCAGACAAACAGTTTTGCCAGTAAATTTAATCCCAAGTGAGTGCTGAGGGCAACATAGAGATCTGCTCCAAAACTCACTTCTAAACCAAACAGAAATTATTTTATATGTGTCCCTACTTGCCTCTGTCTGAAAAAGATCACTGGAATGCAGCAAAAGATACCTGAAGATTAAGGGGAAAAAAAAAAAAAGTTTACTTTCTTGTTTTCCTCTGGTTTTAACTTTTATGGAAGTGTATCAGTCAACTAAATCTTCCATTGGCAGTAAACCTGAATTATGGATTAACTCTGTAACAGAGTCAGGCACTGGAACTGAGTTTTTATAGTACCACCTACTAGGGGGGAGGAACAACTGAATAAATGTAGCTGTACTGCCTCACAAAGCAGATCACACATCAGCTTTTAGAAGATCTACTGCAATATACTGTTTTTCATTTAAAAACCCCAAATTTATTTAATTCCAGAAAACTGGAAAATTTCAATGTTTACAATTAAAATAAATAAAAATATTCAGCCTGCATAAATTTATCATAGTGAATGAAAAATTTGCTTTATTGTACTGATCAATATTGTCCACCCACTTCACAGTACTTGTATGCCTCCCCTCAAATGTTATTTATTCCCTTACACTGCTGTATCTCTAAGAAACTGAAGATTTTTTTGGTTTGTGCTTCTATAATATTTAAATGTTCTTGTCTATGATGAGACATTCCATACTTTCCAACTAAAACAAGTACACTTCTTGTGACATAAAAATGAGAAAAAAACGATAAAATTGTGATTACATTAACAATTATTTCGCTTACATGTTTCTTCTTTTTTTTTTTCTTTCATATATTCAGTAGTTTCTAAATAAGGAATTGATAATTTTCTGCATTTCAAAACTAAACATGAAATTATTTTTAGTCATGCAGATAGTTCTCTATATACAATCTTCAGATTCTATCCTGAATGTCAGCTGGTTTTAGTATTACTGCAAAATAAACTCAAAAATATTTTCCTGAGTTATGAGAAGTCCTCTGCTCAGATAGAAATTCTGAATTCACAGAATCATGGAATGGATGAGGTTGGAAGGGACCTCTTGAGGTCATCTGGTCCAATCTCCCCTGATCAATCAAGCCTACCTACAGCTGGTTGCCTGTGATCATGTCCAGATGGCTTTTGAATATCTCCAAGGATCTCTGAGCCAGAGCTCAGTCACCCTCACAGTAAAAAAAAAAAAAATAATCCAGATTTATATAATTTTCTGATTTTTCCCTGAAAAAAAGGCAAACCCCACAATTATTTTATCAATCAATTCAAAAGTTCCACTTTGTTTTACTAACAATGCCAGTGAAGTATCTCAAGATTAAAAAAAAAAAAAAAGACAGGTAAAGATAAATTTCAATGGTGAGAATTTATTCTTATTTTTAAATTTCTCAGAAAAGCTTGCAGTAAAAATCTATTTCCTGATGTCCAGAGGGAACCTCCTGTGCTTGTGCCCATTGCCTCTGGTCCTGTCACTGGACACCACTAAAAAAAGTGTGTTTGTATTGTCTTTGAACCTTCCCTTCAGGTATTAATATAAATTAATAAGATCCCCTCTGGGCCATCTTCTCTAGGCTAAACAGTCCCATCTCTTTCAGTTTCCTCACAGGAAAGATGCTCCAGATATCAGTCACCCTAGTGTCCCTTTTTTGGATTGTCTCCGTGATGTCCATGTGTCCCTTTTACTGGGGAGCCCAGAACTGGACACTAGTACTTTAGGTGTGGCCTCACCAGTGCTGAAGAGAGGTGAACAGTCATTTTGCTTGACTTACTGACAGCAGTCCTAATGTAGCTCAGGTTACCATTAGCCTTCTTTACTGCAAGGGCACATTGATGGCTCTTGTTCAACTTGTTTTCAACCAAGATCCTCAGGGTTTTTTTTTTTGCAAAGCTGCTTTACAGACAGTAGACCCTCAACATATGTTGGTGCCTGGGGTTGTTTCTCCTGAGGGGCAGGACTGCAATTCCTCAGAAAACTTCATGAGGTTTCTGTCAGCTCATTTCTAGTCTTTTGAGGTCCCTCTTTGTGGTATCACCCCCCTCTGGCATATCAGCCACTCCTCCCAGTTTTGTGTCATTTCCCCAGCTTTCAGTCTAGGCTTCAGAAACCAGGGAAATGGGAGTCTTGGGCTGGAGCTACTGGAGGAGGTAGCTACCCCTAACATGCCTTAACATTTGTAATCCAAAAGTTCTCTAACTATGGAAGATTTTTACTTTGAAATCTGAATACTCTTCTGGCAGAGTTGCATTTTGAACAGAATATATTATTTTTACAGCTTTCAAGTAGGAGCATTTCCATTTCCCTTCCCCTTCTCAACCCTTTATAAATATAGGGGGAATATCACTATATGACAATGATTTATAAAGAAGAAAATGAAAAGTCAGCAAAGTATATGTGACTATTTCTGTATCTATTTTATTTATACAGGTTGAGAAAAACACAAAAGCTTGCCTCAAAGCTCAAAGTTAATGAAAGTTAACTGCACTGGATTAGAATGATGTGATTACATTGCACTCATTTCAGAAGCAAAAAAAAAATTATCATCACCTATTAAATCCAGTGAAAATCATAGTATCTTTATATTTAAATAGAAGACACAACTTCAAGTACACAACATCATGTACACACACAAAATATTAAGACAATAATAAAATATAACAGGTGTGTTCCTTACAGAAGAGAAAACTTGCCTTCATCTCATAAAATTGTAGCTCTTAGAATTAATTCCACATTCTGCTAATTTTGGATATTACTTATTAAATTCTTCCAGGCCTCACTTTCCCTTCAAAAGGTTTTGTTTTCCTCGGCAATACATGAATTTCATGAGTTTTGCCATCAGCAAGGATTATTTTCCCACAATTTTCATGTTAAATTAGAAATGGGTGAACCTCTAAAGGCTTGGAAGTGCAGCTGAGATAAGCAATTTATCTGAAACTTTACTTATTGGCCTAGGGCCTTTGGTAGGATTTTCCAATTCAGCATTCCACCATATATTTGGAGACTTAATACTGTATTATGCCACTTATGAAGAATCAGAAGAAAGCAAGTTGCTGAAGTCATATAGTCTCAGGGGAGACTGAAAGCCTTAACAGCTTCAATCGCGTCAAGAGAGGAAATAATTTGTTGCCCATCTTTTTGTTTAAATAAATGTGCTCCTCACATGGGGATCACACAGCTTTATTACCTACTAAATGGTGTATCCATGTATGTCTCTACTTGAAATGCTTTAGCAAAGCACTAGAAGACACAAGGACCAGGCTGTACTCCCTGTTACCTTGATGGTACAGCTTTATTCTACTCACTATTTCCTTTTGCATCTGTGTAAGATAAAGGCTCATTACTACCCTAATTTTATTCCGGTTGTGTAATGCTAAATCATTTTAGAAAAGGGAAGGTTGTCTGATGTTCTAGTCTGGGCACTTGGTGAGTAATCTCAGTTCTAACATTCCTTGATTATGGATCCTAAAATCTTTTATTTCCCCTCCCTCCATTCTGTGCAATTCTCTTTCTCTGATGACTAGAGATTCATTCAACTGTTACATAGCCACATTTCAATACTAGACAAATTGTAGTAACAGCTATTATATTTACTACAGTCCTTGTCCCAGTTAGCTTTTTTATACCACCATGGTTACTGAAAATTGCCACTCATTCAATACCTAACATCCTTAATCCCATACCTCCAAAGTATTTCTGTCTTTGTGTCCTTTTAGTTAATTTCCTTCAGTGCTTCCTGAGGTAGTAATGTATCTTAATTTGGATGTCAGATATGATTATTATTTTGCTGATGTCTTTCAGAATCCTTTGTTTGTTTGTTTGTTTGTTTGAATCAGAAACAAGAAGAAAATATTTTAGTTGTAAATGGGACAACAGAAACAGTCTTCAGGTATCACATTAAGAACAGTAAGGCAACTGACTGCAAAGAGTATTCCAGGATGGTAGTGGGTTTTTTTGGTAGATTTGCTGAAAACAAGAACAGATCATATTTATAGAATCCTCATAAGTGGATGTCCCAGTTTAATTTCAGTAATGCTGAGGCAGATACTGAATAACAAGAAAAACTATCTATTCTAGAAATAGGTTTAGAGACTCTAGGTTTAGAAATTTGCATTGTTTCCTCAGTGCCACTTTCCAATGACAGAATATATCAGGCTATGGTTTTTTTTCTATCTGACTATATGGACAATTCATCATTACAGTAGTGGCCTGCCAAATTGTCATTGTCTGTGTAAATTTCCAGGGCTTTCACAGTCCAGAAAGCAAAATGAAGACTTGCATTTTAACTGATTAAATTGTACTCCCTATTCCAATGAATAAATACAGGCAGAATTTGTATCTCTATTATTCTGTCTACTGAGGCAGCCCTACCAAAGCTATCAATTATCAGCAACTGAGTCAGACTAATAGTTCTCAGAAATAGGGATTCATCACTGGTGCCTGGCATCTTGGAATCAACTTCAGTCTTTTATATGGATTTGCTTCTCAGGAAACATCTGTGACTGTTGAAAGCAGTTCCTATTTCCTGAAGGTAAACTTACAAATACTAGAGGTGAAAGGGTGATATAACATCATTGGTAACTGCAGAAAATCTCACTCAATATGTTTAAGAAAGAAATTCTTCAACAGTTGATCATCAGTTGTAGATTAAACAGATTCACAGGTAAAACCAATATTCAATAGATTAAAAAATACAAAGAAATTATAGACTGTTGAGTGCATAGTTTTGCACACACACACAAAAAAAGCCTTGAGCCTGCAATTCATGTAATTGTAGTTGCTCTCTTATTTTATCCTTTTTTTTTCCTGCTGCATGAAAACTACTTAGGCCAGAGACTGTGTATTCTTATTTGGACAACTCTGGGCACAAGACAGTCTAGTAAAGGCAGTGCTAGAAAAATAGAATCTTCCAGAACTTTTAAAATTAACAGTTAAGATTAATTTGAAAAGAGGAAACAGTTATGTGTTCAGCTGATTACATGAAAAGGTTTTCTGTATAATTTAGATAAATGCTTTCCTGGCAATGAAACTGAATATAAAAGTATTAATTATTCACAATGTAATCATTAAGAAATTGGGTAAATGTAATCACATTGCACAGCCAAATGAAATTAACAGATGTCACCAAGAGGAATAGGATAATAATAAGATATTATTAAGTAGGGAAAAAAAAAAAAAAGCAAAACAGAAAAAAATTGCATAAATATCTGGTAATACCACTGTTTCTAAGATGAATGTTATCTTAAAGGGGACTGAATGGAATGGAACATTATTATTCTGTGTGCCCCTGCAACTATTAAATTACTAAATTTTCTGAACAGGAAGGTGAAGATATTTTGAAAGTATGCTCAGATTCTATAACCTTCTATGATTTTCTTCTCACATATAAAAGGATGCATATGAATAAAATTATCTGAATAATTTGACAGATAACTAGGTTAGACCAAAGAGATCTGCCACCAGCTACCCTCAGGGATCTTTGGAAAGTGATATTGCATCTACAAACTGGGCCTTCTGTCTTAGAACCTGCCTTCCTTGAAAGACATATGGATTATGGGTTCTTGTTTCCCTTGAGAGCCAAATCACAATTTTCTAGACCCACACCAAAAATATGCAGTGCTAAAGGTGCTTATTAATGGGTATAGAGTGTGAATTATTAGGGAAGTATCACTAGTTCAACAGTGCAGCCTGAATAATTCAGTTACACTTTTACTATGATTCAACCTTTGGAAAAGTCCATATCTCTCTTTACTGATTACAGAGGAAGACCAAGATCCTAATTTTGATCCTTAAGTTAGCTGTCTAAAATTAAGCACTATAAATATCCACCTAAATTAAATCAGCTGCTTAGGAGCTGAGATATATGAAGTACAATTACAAACTTTTTATTTTCCTTTTCAATGTTTGTATTTATGCAAATAAGCATATTACAGGTAGATGCATCAAAACATTTTTTTTTGCAAATTATTCAGGTAAACACAAACATACATACAAAATTAAATTGTAAATATATTCTTTTGGAGAATCGTATGCATGCTTTGACTTGAAAAGCATAGGACTATTCTGAAGCTGTTCAACTCTTAATTCTAACTCAGCATAAAACTTTACAGCATTTTATACAGGCTTTGCTTGCTGGGAAAATAGATAAGTACTGTACTCAGCACTGGTGAAGACTCACCTCAAGTACTGTGTACAATTCTGGGCCCCTCACTGCAAGAAGGATATTGAGATGCTGGAGCAGGTCCAGAGGAGAGCAAGGAGGCTGGTGAAGGGACTAGAAGGTAACTCTTGTGTGGAGAGGCTGAGGGAGCTGGGGTTGTTTAGCCTGGAGAAGAGAAGACTCAGTGGGGACCTTGTTGCTCTCTACAACTACCTGAAGGGAGGTTATATTCAGGTGGAGGTCGGACTCTTCTCCCAGGCAACTAGTGACAGGATGAGAGGGCATGGCCTGAAGCTGTGCCAGGGGAGGTTTCAGTTGGATATCAGGAAACACTTCCTGACAGAGAGGGTGATCAGACACTGGAATGGCCTGCCCAGGGAGGTGGTGTAGTCACCGTCCCTGGATGTGTTTAAAGAAAGGCTAGAAGTGGCACTTAATGCCATGGTCTAGCCAATGTGGTGGTGTTGGATCATAGGCTGGACTTGATGATCTCAGAGGTCTTTTCCAGCCTCAGTAATTCTGTGATTCTGTGATTTTAGAAGAGTTCAAGAAGGTCTCTGCAGTTTGTCCTTTTCAGCCTGCCTGTCTGCAAAGCAAATAAAGAATAATCATGTCTTATGCCAGGTCTGTAGATAAAAAATAACTCCATTGTTTCCGTAAATTCCATTTAAATGGATATAAAACTAAGGAAGAATATATGATATACCAAGTAAAAATTATTAAATAACTTATTTTAAAACTAATTTTCAATTTTAAAGAAGAAATATATGTATTAATGGAAACAGAAGTTATTACCATTTTCAGTAAACTGGAAATTTAGACAAATGCTGAAGTAGAGTAGAATGACTTTTTAGTCTTAACAAAAAAAAAAAATTGTTTTATATTGCACATGTAAATTATTTTCAAGTTTTAAGAAATGAGAACTTTCAAAGTGAAAAGTGAATTTAAGCAAAAGACAATAAACAGACAAACAAAAGAAAAAAAGAGATACATATATCAGAAGTTTCCATCTTTGAAATGAAAGAAGAAATTACATTTTCAGCATAGAAATACATATGCAGAAAAAAAAATCTATTATATGTTTTGAGGGTATCCCAAATTGGGTTATTTAATGGGAGGGAAAAAAAAAAAAAAATCTATACACATGGTATCTATACCATTCCTTTTTTCTTAAGTGGAAGGGAAACGTATCCATAATGTGAAGAGATAGATCTTCATGCTCTCTAAATTTTTTTAGTTACCTAGTCAAAGACATTAGGCAGAATGATATTTTACATAACAATTTTTATTCAATATGATGATTATTCCCTTCCTTCACATATTTGTGAAAACCTATTGCTAACCAACATGAAATTAGATTAAATTACTGTATTCTTTATGTAGCTCTAAAAGTAAAACCTGCTGGAAATATATTCTGCTGAAAATACATCTATATTTACTGAAATATGTATGTAAGTATGTCTGTGTATACTTACACATAGATATATATTTACTAAATATATACATTATTGAATATATATCTTAAGTATTAATAGTGAATATATAGTAATCTTGGATCTACTTGTCCAGGAATGTAAGTCAATCTGCATCATCTGTTATGGGTCACTATTAGGAAAATAGATTTTACTTAACCTCAGTTTTACAGAATTAGATGTGTGGTGAAATGCTCTGCTTGTGTTTCACTCAAGATCAAACTAGATGCTAAGGATGTTATCTTGCCATAAGAACTCTGATTCAGTGGGATGCCTATAATCAAGGAACAAGTGAAGATGAGTTTAATGAGGACTGTATGAAATGTATGTATGTATTGAGTTGCTGGAACAATTTCAGAGAAGGTCAACCAAGCTGGTGAAGGGTCTGGAGAAAAAGGCCTAAGAGGAGAGGCTGAGGGAATTGGGATTGTTTAGTTTGGAGAAAAGGAGACTGAGGGGACACCTTATGGCTCTCTGCAACTACCAGAAAGGAGGTTATAGTGAGGTGGGTGTGGCCTCTTCTGTCACATAAATAATGTCCTTAAGTTGCACCAGGGGAGATTTAGACTAAATATTTCTTTACTGAAAGAATAGCGAGGTGCTGGAATGGACTGCTCAGGGAGGTGGTGAAGTCACCATCCCTGGTGGTATTTAAAAAACATGTTGATGAGGCACTTCAGGACATGGTCTAGTGAGATGGTGACAGTTGGATGTGGAGGTTTTTTCCAACCATGGAAATTCTGTGATTCTGTGAAATATACTTCTCAAAAATTCTGGGCATTGTGAAGAAATCCAAGAACCCTTACATTCTGAATAGTTGGACAAGTCAGTATGGGTTAAAGGTTACATGAAATCTGAATCAATTGGCCTATTTTACACAGTAACCTTAAACTGAATAACATTTTCATCAGAATTACTAATTCTCCCTGTTGATTAGAGGAAGAGTTCATCAAACTCATTTCAGATTTCAAGAATTTACATGTACAGAACCCGTATTTTTTCTTGAAATGCATCTATCCTCCACATTGACAATTTTGTATTTGAAATCTATCTTGAAAATGTTCTTTCTGCTTGCATTTCAGACCTGTGATAATGCTCTTCTTAAACAAGACCTGGAAAAGTAAATTTGCAATTCTGGTTTCAGATGAGGCTTTTAAACATGTGCTTTATATTTAGCATTAAGTAAATATTTAATTTATGTCAACATAATGATCTAACTTTCATTTCTTGAACTATATGCTACCACTATCTTTGCTATAATTCGTACATTTCCTTTGACACAAACAATACTGGCTGCTGTAAAATTATTATTGTTGAAATGTGGCAATTTCATAATACTAGATATATTTCACAACTATAAACTACCAGGTATCTAAGTCAAATACTCTCTGGTTCTTTTAGATTTTACATGAGGAAGATTTAATATTTTAACAACAAATTTACTTATTTGAAGATAATTAACATTCCATGGGGTTTCCATGTAGAAAAATGATACTGCAGTATACTGAATTCATAACATGAGCACAATATAACAATTACAATATAGAGTTGGATCACAGAACAAACATGATTGCCATTACCTGTCTCTACATGTTCTCCATCACAACACTGGGCATCCCCAGTCACTGCGAAGGAATACGTGGGTTGAAGCCAGCTCAAGCCCTTTGCTCTCTTCAACATCCATTCTGTTAGTTGTCTGGCTTTTTATATTCTGTGTTAGGCTGAGCCACATATACACTGCCCCCACGTTTATCTGGGTGACATAGGAAGATAACAGTTTCAATCAATTATTTTGGGAAGATCTTTTACATAACTAGTTGACCCCTTGAACTGATAGTATAATTTATTTACGATGAACTCCACTTTCTGATGCCCTTTATGCTGAGAGAAGTTCAGCTTCCTTTATGATAGCCATGGTCACTTCCTACATTCTTTTCTGAGCTTCATGAGCATGTCATTCTTGCCCATCTTCTCTGAGTCTTCTTCTATTGTTGAGGTTTGCTGATGACTCGCAAAAGGATAGAGATTACATCTCATGGCACTTGTGTTAGTATTATTTCTACACAATTGTTACAAGTGCTGAAAATCAAAAACTTCCACTTTAAAATAAAATATACTAGAATGAAAAAGGAAATAAGCCTAAATTAACGATGTTAAATGTTAGGCATAAATATATGAGTAGAATTGTATCAGTTTTATAACAAAGTGAATCATAATAAATTCACTCTTGTGTAATGTTATTTACAAACACAAGATATTGTGTTGAACTGATCCATATGGTCCTCTTTCAAATCCAGTGAGAACATAGTCCTTCCATAATATTGCATACAAGATTAGACTGAGATGGCATGAGTATATTTTCTGTGTACTGTTTAATTGTTATATCTTCTGGACCCCACTCTACATATGTTGACTTATGTGTGAACAGAAAAAAGACAGATCAATTAACATATGTTCCTAGAACTGTTATGATGATTTGGAGTTTTGGTTCCTCTACCACATACCTTTCCTTTCCCGGTTTTGATAGATGAATTACTAATCTAAACAGAAAAAAAGAGAAACAAGTTTTCAAAAGCATTCACGGCACAAAACCATAGAAACATACTATGGAAAACAACATTCCTGCTTAGTATGATGATTACTACAGTTTTAACATACCCTTCTTGTGCAGCTGGTATGCATACATGCAGCTATTTTATTTCACCAGTTGCTTAAATAGTTTCTGAATTATATATATGTATTCAGTGTATGTCTTGATTCACTTTACTAGGCCAATTCCAAAGAAGACAATACTGTCAATCAAATAAATTGTATGCATTTTCAAAACATTTATGTTTAGCTAATTACATAGTTAATGGGGAAAATAAAAATCATATTTAAAATTACATATCTTTTTGTAAGACTATAGTTTCCTTATTATCCATGGCCACATAGACATGTTTTGGAATTATCAGAAGTTGTTTCAATGAAGTCTAATATTATGGTATACCTAGAATAATCTGAAGAATGTCTTGTATTTATAGAAGTATTGTGCTTTTGTATCTGGAAAAAAAAAATCATCACATTCTGACTCTTTCTGGATAAAGCTTAAGGAATAGACAGCATATAAACCGCAGAGAGCCTTCAAAGTTCATTTGCCTGGACACGGCATTACTGACAATGTAAAGAAAGCTGCATAATCCTTGTAAACTGCAGGACATACACAACTGCTCAGAGAGTGAGCTTATTTATCACCTTCAGCTGGAGGGCACTCAAACAATTGAATTGCCAAAAAATTATCATCAACTATTCTGGACTTCAGCTGCTCTCCACTCTCCACTCCCAGTGCACAGAAAAGAATTCAATAATAATTACAGGGAGGCAAGGAGAAAGTGACTCTGTAGCCTATTAGGTGGTATATTCATACAAGACTGGTGAAATAAGATTCTGATACTTGTTGCTAGAGTTGTTGCTTTAATTTGCTTAATGAATTATGTAAAATACATGAGCACTACTGAGGGAAGGGAGCATAACCCCTGCAAGCATGCTAATCAGCAATTTGTGCAAGTATATAGTCTTGAGAGTGCTAGTGGGCTACAGAATCATTTTTTATTTTCACTCCTTCTCAAAACCAGTAAGCCTTGAGGTCTTCTCTGCTCCTTGGAGAAGAATTATCACAAGGGAAGGAGAAAGCTTCCTGATAAACAAAATAACTTTAAGAATCTCTTACTTCAGGGCCTAACTGAAGTAAGGTCATGTAGTACAGCTCAGCAAGCCCAGGGGGTCAGACACCTTCTACCACCCACTGGGAGATGCCACTGACACGTTTATACAAAATCATCTAGTATAGCCAAACAAAAAAAATATTCTACTGGAAATACATGATACAAGACTATTGACCAAATTCTTGATTTTCTGGACTCAGGTTTATAGTAAAGAACATTTTAAAACATTTTTTGTCTGTTTCACTATTCCCGTAAAATATTTGGAAATATTTGGAAATTTTTGGAAATGAAAGGATCACTGACTTTTACTGATTGATATTTCATTTAATATGAATATTATTTTTCATTGTTTAAAAATCCATGGAATTAAATTTCATCATTTAAAAAAAGAAATTAGACAATCTGTTTTTTCTATATTTTTTTTTTTCAGAAATCATTATTTTCCACAATGCAATCACCAGTCCCACAAATTCTATTCAGTAAAATAACTGTGAAAAATATCTTTGACATAATTGCCAGAATTATAATATGAAACCCATACACGAGCTAAACTGCATCTATCTACCTGGTCATCGGCATGCAAACAAAATGCAAACTATAACTTTAAGAGGAATAAAATAAACAACAGAGTTACAGTTTTATTAACCCACAACTGCAACAAAATAATACACAGTGCTATTATTTAATGTTCTTCACAAGTTATTATATTAGTGAAAATACCACTTGTACTTACATTTTTTAGCTGCCTTGACTGTTTTCTTCTGTAGTATTAATATGAAGATATTAAGCTTCTGAGAGCCACTATAATCTAGGAGTAGCTGTAACTCTTTCCCTTGTCTTTCTCTTCCAGAATAAAGCAGAAATTCCAAGAGAGTTTTGAAAGTATACAGTCATGTATAAGCTATAAATATTTTTATTTTATCCGTACTGAATTAAAATCTTGGCTTTGATTTTACTTGATCAAATCTCTCCTCATTCTAAAAAAAAAGGAAACTGTATTTATAAAAATAAATGCTACACCAATCTTGGGTTTATAAATTGTAACACCTTGTGCTCTGATTGTGATTTAGAGTGATATGTTGTCACTTCAAATTACTTTGCATTGGCAGCTGTGGTGTTTTTTGGTTTGTTTTTTTTTTTAAGAATTACAAGTTAATTTGGCCAACATTCAGAATAAATAAAGTGGTGCAAAAATCTCTCCACATTTATTGTGCTTGAATGATTAGATTTTTTTTTTAGCTTTAATGGTCCAGAATAATTTTATGTAACAGCAGGAGGTATGTAGACTTCAAACTAAGCTGGTCCATTGATGTAACTTTTAAGAAACCTACATAAAAGAGAGAGTTTGTTTTAATTACTGGGGAGAATGAATGATTTCATGGGATCAGTGAAAACCCTACAAATAGAGTTACTTAAAGTTAGAGGCTACACAATTATTAACAGAACATCTGTTAAAGGGTTTGGTTTGGTGTTTCAGTTTTCCAAAAATTCCAAAATTGAAATCACATATGGAGCTAAATATAATTTCAGTCTCAACCGTGCCCTGGATAGTGATTACAATTGCTATAGCAACTATAAATGAAAACTTTGTATAAGAAATTATAAAATTTTCATGCTCTGGAAGGCAACCATTTTAATATTTATTAGTTTCACTGAACATAAAATAATAAAATGTAGTTGAAAATATTCTGTATCTAAGTTCATAGGCATATTTATGGATATTCACTGGGAAGAACTATGTAAAAAGGAAAAAAACCCACCAAAACCACGACATCACCAACATTATTCACAGGAAATTCTAATTTAAAAGGATGGTTACCAGACACAACTGGTACCTGAAATCAAAATTGATGACTTCTGAGATGCTATTTTTGTGATTTCAGCATTCTATCAGCTCTGAGTTTTAGTGTGTCTGTATTCATGTAAAGTCTATATACAGAAATGTTTTCTTTATATCATTTCACTTCTGTGTCCTAGCATTCCTTAGAAAATAATGAAGCTGGAGATGCATTCCAGATTCTTAACTGTATACTGTCATTTCTGTCATATATTTTGTGTGATTTACCTGTCCCAAGGGAGTTAGTTCTTGTCTTATGTGTTCTGCCTCCAGCTGAGGAGAGTCAGAGAGAAACAGTAAAGATCAGTATTTGAAACTCACCAATCAACTGTACAAAAGACTAGAATAAAAAATTAGAAATAGTTTCTGAAGGCTAGTTATCCATGAGGAAATCAAGACTCTATTAAACTTCTCAATGTCTCAATATCCTGATGTTCCCAGACAAGCCTAAACTACAGGTCAAATCCATCTCATTCATCACTCAGTGTAAATGTGATGGCTTAGTAAACTCATTTCAAGGTTATGATTGGCTTATTGTCAGCCTAAAAAAGCAGCTTTCCATTTCTCAAACCAAATTCTACACTTAGATTCCAACTACTTCAGCTTTTAATGTGTAACATTGGTTTACAAAAGCATATGACAGAAAAACAACTGTGTAGCCATTATTTCTATTTTTATAAGAATTTAGATTCTTTCTCAATGAGTCTACTAGAAGAATTACATTGTAACTCATTCCCCTAACAAACAGTTAGATAGAACAGATTCAAATCCACAAGGTGTCCCTACAGACTTTTTAAGGAAAGAAGAAAGCAAATATGCAAATTAATATTCAGAGAATACTTTTCTCAAGGCAAACACATTAATCTTCTCTTTTATTGGACAAGTTTTTAGCTTACAAGTCAACGAAAGAGCTGTATTTAATTTGGCATGACTTTCCTTGATTGAAATGATATTTGTGCCATGACACTAAGGTCGGTGTCCTTCAGACTTATAATGTAAGTGTTCATATGCCCCAGACAATAACACTTGGCCAGTCTTCATGAATTTTACCAACTCAACTGAAGTCAGATGTGAAATATTTTCTATAAAAATGTAAACAGAGATAGAACCTTACATACCTAAATATGTATCTGAGCCCTTCCTTTAGTTTTGCTTGTTTGTTTGTTTTGGTTTTGTTTCTTTGTTTTTGTTTTTTCCCAAATGTTAACTTTACAGTATTGGTCTGAAAAACCCATTAGGTGGAAGTTCCTTCTGAGAGCCCTGACAGGGACAGCAGAATAACAAATAGCTATTAGAATACCTACAGAAGCAGTATTTCTTTTGGAAGCTGTTATGCCAAGTAATAAACACATTAACGCTGTGGTAATTAAATAGGAAAACAAATACCACACACATCTCTGGATATTAATTTTGCAATTTTCTTAGTTTTTCACCTACCATGGAAACTGGAACAGAGTAGCATGGTCCACAAACAATTAAATTAAGTATACTCCTTTCACAGAATCACAGAATTACCGAGGCTGGAAAAGACCTCTGAGATCATCAAGTCCAGCCTATGATCCAACACCACCACACTGGCTAGACCATGGCACTAAGTGCCACTTCTAGCCTTTCTTTAAACACATCCAGGGTTGGTGACTCCTCCACCTCCCTGGGCAGTCCATTCCACTGTCTGATCACCCTCTCTGTCAGGAAGTGTTTCCTGATATCCAACTGAAACCTCCCCTGGCACAGCTTCAGGCCATGTCCTCTCATCCTGTCACTAGTTGCCTGGGAGAAAAGCCCGACCTCCACCTGACTACAACCTTCCTTCAGGTAATTGTAGAGAGGGACAAGGTCCCCACTGAGTCTTCTCTTCTCCAGGCTAAACAACCCCAGCTCCCTCAGCTTCTCCACATGAAAAATATCATGCAATTTTTATGTTACAATTTTAAACAAAGAAGGGCAAAAAGGAGGAATCATTTTGGTAGTCCCACAGATGGTAAAATTATTGAAATGACATACTTTAGAAACTGACTTGAGAAGCTGTTGAGAAACCCACTTGTTTGTGTTCTTAGTTCAGGAGCAGCATATGAGGAAATAGATAATTCTTAATTCTGTGAATTTCATAAAATAGAGTCCTCCTTGTATAGATTATTTATTTTATTATTATTGTAGCAGCTAGAGGAATTAGTAAAACAAAATCTGTCAGAGCCACCACTGTGATCACGCTGTGGGAGCTCTTAGTACAAAGAAAACCCTTGCCATTTGTCATTTACAAAGACATTATCCATACCACTATTATTACCATTCTTGCAGGACAGCATCAGAATCACAGAAGCCAAATCCATATTGTTTCTGATGCTGTTGCACATCAAGAGGACCCATTTAGCCTTAGGAATGTAACTGCTTAATAAGAGTTTAATTTCTGTTTGAATTTATGCTACACTTCCATTAATAGCCACACATTACACTTAATTCTCTGTTTTAAGGAATCATGGAGATCAGATACAAATAATTCTGCAGATGAGAACTACAATTCTATTTCATTCTGGTGGAAAAGGAAGATTGTTTCAGAATCCAAATGTAGATCCTGCATTCCCACAATTAAACTATGAAGACATTAACTCTTGTAGTATTGAAAGTGATAACTAAGCTGCTTAAAGTACATGAATACTTTTTATTTCAGGTGTAAAATCCATCTTCTTTTCACTCCATCCTTCCTTACTGCAGTACTTATGATCATAGTCTTTAAAAAGAGACCCAGCATCTATTTCTTTTCTGCTCCTACCATAGTAAACAGATGCTTGGAAACTTCTTTATGCTCCTTCATGCAGTAGAGATCCTTATTCTCCTCATAACGATTGAAAATTTCCTCAGGTCAGCAAGGTCTAGGAATTTCATTGTATATTATAATTGTTTTCTGTATTTCCAGTTTTGACAGAAGAAATGTGTGAAGAAGGATGCTGGGCATTTACTGCATGCTTTTTAAGTGCATTCTCTGTTTCACAGAAGTGATCTTGTCTTTAGAAAAATTATTACTTGTAATTTAGGAAACAAATAAGACCATTCCTCTCTATGAAAGGGGGACATGATTACCAATTACATAGGAAGATAAGGAGAATATCTGCAAGTAAGAAAATCCACAACTTTTTACCAACTCTCTACAAATAATAGTTCATACTCACATAATATATTTTCCATCTGGGAAAGTCAAACAAGTTTGGAAAGATCACTACAGATTTGAGCATTTTTAAGAACAACTAAAAATTCCTCCTATATTTCATAAGCCTAGGACATGCAATCTTCATTTCTCCATTGTATTCAGTCTTGTAAAAATTTCTAGAATCTTTGCCAATTTAAACTCTTAACAGGAATTCTACTTATATTTTCTGCAAAACATAATTAATTTATAAATATGTTTTAACAGCTTACAGTTTTAAACATTTTAACTAATGAGCTTGCCAGTTTACACTGAAAAAATACAGGGACAAATTCAAAAGAAAAAAGGTTTCAGTTTCTACTTTAATTCTGAAAATATATCTTTGAATAAAATGTAGTTTAAAATAAAACCCCATATTTTCTTCTGTTTGAAATTTAAAATTGAGAAATTATGTAGGAGATGGAGAATAGAAAAAAATAGAGACTAAGAAAAAAAACCCCACACCTCCTTTTGCCTATTTCCCCTAAAGATGACACATCATAGATGAAGCTAAGTGATTCTGGTTTTTCCTCCAACTTCTTATTTCATTTCCTGTCAGTTGCCTGCACTTCTTAGCTTTAAACATAGCAAGATTTCTGAAGGAAACATTTGAGAACCTAGAAACAAAGGTCCGGGAGACTCAACACAATATGTCAACTGATCTGAGCGACTTTATTCATATATATTTTGTGTAACACTTATTTACTGTGTTTTTGTTTACAGATTCAGTGTTTCATGAGTTTTTATAAGCAGTCTCTATATACATCAGCACACACGATGCCAGCAGTGTGCCCAGGTGGACAAATAGGCCAAAGGCATCCTGGTCTGCATCAGGAATAGTGTGGCCAGTAAGACAAGAGAGGTGATTGTCCCACTGTACTCTGCACTGGTGAGGCTACACCTTGAGTATTGTGTTCAACTTGGGGCACCATAGTATAAGAATGACGTTGAGATGTAGGAGCAGGTCCAGGGAAGGTCAACAAAGCTGGTGAGGGGTCTTGAGAGTAAATCTTACAAGGAGTGGTTGAGGGAGCTGGGGTTGTTTAGTATGAAGAGAAGAAGGCTGAGGAGAGATCACTCTCTACAACTAACTACCTGAAAGGAGGTTATAGACAGGTGGCTGGTCTTTTTCCACAAGTCATATCTGATATGACAAGATGAAATAACTCCAAGTTACACCAGTGGAGGTTTAGGTTGGACATTAGGAAAAACTTCCATACCAAACCGGTTATCAAAGACATGACTTGCCATCCCTGGATGCGTTTAAAAGCCATCTAGATATGGTACTTAAGGATATGTATAGTAGTGGCCCTGGTACAGTCAAATAATGGTTGGACTTGATTTTAAAGGTCTTTTCCAACCATAGCAATTCTGTGATTTTGTAAAAAATATATAGTATTTTTGTAGTTATACATTTGTCATTTCACTGATATCTGTAATAGTTCTTATTGACATAAAACTATAAAAAAGACAATTTGCTTTTCCTCTTAAGATGCAAAGAGACATCACAATAGGAAAGATAATGACATGTTCTAGCTAACAGAGATAATCACGGAAAATCTGCTTAGGTTCATGGGGTGCAAATAATATGTAGCTGTCAGGTTCCAAATGCTCGTTTCCTGCAGATCTTTCTTATTTGTGGAATGTCAAGCAAGTCTCCCCTTTACTCTCACACACATTTAATTTAGAAAAAAATAGAAATACCAGAGTACCTGCTGCATGGAGATTTGTACATCAGCTGTGTTTCATTAATGTGGTAACATATCCTGAGATCATAAAGAAAACTACTGTGGAAAGAGATAGAAAAGTTGGATCTTGACAACTGTTCTGCCTGAATAGTAAGATCCTGTGGCTTCTACCTGGAAAGATTTATACCTTTTTCTTTTTCTTTTTTTTTTTTTTTTCCCCTGTTTATTAGTCTTTCTGTTTTAGAAACATATTTCCTCCTAGGGACACATGATTAAATGGAGTTATCTTGTCTGAAAGCAGTAGAGACAGTAACCAATTTGAGTTTTGACATTTAGAGATTGATGCAGGAGAAAATAAGATAGGTATAATATTTGGATAATGAGAAAATAGTATGACTGAAGTCAATTACTCAAAAGAGAACCTTTGTACTAGCAATGAAAAGAGCTTTACTTTAAGACGCAGAAAAAAAAAAATGCTTTATGTATGATACAATATATCATGTAGAAAAAGTATTTTACATTTCTGAATGTTTTATTTATAAGACAACATTTATTTTTTTTCTTAAACTACATGAACAAGGTTGTTATTAAAAAGAACTGAGATGATGGGAGAGGAAGCAGAAGGGAATCACTTTCCTGATAAAAATAGTGTTTTGGGAAGAAGTACTCTGGTTCAGAGTAGGTAATATTTCTAATGTATCATTTCTAATTTTCATAAAGCAACATTATAATGCTGAGTTTATTCTGGCTCTTACAAAGAGCAATGTTCTTTTGTTGAAAGCTTTTATTGGTTATCTGAATTTCTCCCCTGTGTGGCCTACTTGGGAGTAGCCACATCAATTTGAATTAGGTCCTTACCGAGGCAAGTTTGATAATTGGTCCATGCTTTTTAAGACAACAAATGGTTTGCGTCATTTAATAAAAAAAATCCAACAACTAAAAAACTCACCTAAAAAGCAACAACAGCTATTACAAAGGAAAGCGAGTTAACGCATTGGTTTTTTGGTGGTTTTTTATTAGGGAATGTCATTCAGGTACTAGGTGAACAATATTTTCCTTTTCATGAAAGAGTGAGTTGAAAACAAGGTGAAGGCAAGGGATGGGATGTCTGGTGGAGTTTTACTAATCTTTGAAAAAGCAACAACAATAAATGGGTAGTTGTATACAGGGATTTACTGTGAAATTCATAACCTTGTAGACAGTGATTATCTCCAGGAACAGGACAAGACACCTCAAGGCACCTGAGCATGTTGAACAGACAAGAACCAGTTTTGTGGCAAGAATAAGGTTTTAGGCTTTAGGTCACTAAAAGAACAGAGTGATGAAGAAGAGAGGATGAAGTAAATGACCACCAGAGGTCAAGAAAGACCACTGAAGGGAGAAAAGACATTAATCCTTATTGTATTACACATGCTCAGACTATGTAAATGAATTCCAGGAATCCTTTAGCATAAGACTTTTCTAAGAAATCTAATGAATATGTTTGTTTAGCCTGAATATAAACTATGTACCTAGCTTGCATCGGGACACACATTTGGAGGAGCGATCCCCAGTGAGTCCAGCGCCACGAAATAAAGAATGCCTGCTTAATAACTTTGGTTATTGAGTCTTCTACTGCGTCAAAGGAATACTTGTCTGAAGCTTCAGCCTGGAAAATAAATACTGACAAGAGAATAGTGGGCTATAGGATTTTCAGAATGGACAGATGAAGAGGGAGTTTTTGCCCTCTATGTCAAGAGATGTATAGGGTGTGAAGAGCTGTCCCTGAAGAACTGTCATGACCAGGTCAAAAGCTTATGGGTAAGAATTAGAGAGCAGGGCAACAAAGGTAATCTTGTGGTTCTGTCTTACAATAGGCCACCTGATCAAGGGAAATGTATTGATGAAACCTTCTTACTCCAACTACAGGAGGCTTCATGCTCACAGGCGCTGGTCCTTCTGGGGGACTTCAACCACCATGACATCTGCTGGAAAAGTAGTATGGCATGCTGTAGACAACCCAGGACACTCCTGGAGGATAACTTCTTAAGCCAGGTAATAGACAGCCCTACAAGGGGGGATGCAATACTGAAAATGTTGATCTCCAGTGCAAGTGAGGTAATCATTGATGTCAAGATTGGAGGCAGCCTGGGCCACAGTGATAACACACTGGTGGAGTTCACAGTCCTGAAGGATATGGGTCAGGTGAAGAGTAAAGTCAGGACCCTGAATATAGTTAATCACTCTCTTCTGGCCAGAATTTGGAAGATGAAGACTCTCAGTGTTGTATGATTTGAACACAAATATAGAGAGGTTAATTACAGGTCTGGAGCATTGCATGTCAGAATTTCCATGTTCAAGGATGTGTCATTTTGATGTAGTTGAGCAGCTGTGTTAGCCCTTTCCCAACTATTTTGTGTATCAGTGGCACCAGCTGAAGTCTTTTTTTGCACCAACTATTAATCACTCCGCTTTAGCTGTACCTTATTTGTTATTTGTACCTTGTTATGTTTTGGGGTTTGGGGTTTTTTTTTGCTATAATGAAAATATCATTATAAACAGATATGTTTAAAAAACATAATTAGGTCACTTCCTTTAATACTCTTCTTGGTACCCTGGCATTGGTACCAGACTGTCAGTATCCAATACTCTCCAACCAGGTTTGTTTAGGTGTTCCACACAGGGAAGGTTCAAAGTTTTAATATCAGATTTACTAATTTGAAGATATTTGAAATTACACAGGATTTCGATTAGGCAGAATACAATGTACTGATATCACAACACAAGTACAATTTATCAATTGTAATACACAGTTGAATAACAATAGAAACATGATTCTCATTACTGGGCTTTGTATGCACACTGTCATGATTCTGGGCATCCCTAATTCCCAGGAAGGATTACATGGGTTGAAGGCAGATCAAGCCCACTCCTTTCTTCAAGGTTCATTTTTTTTGGTTACTTTGTTTTCATGAGCCATGTACACACTTCCTCCATGTTGGTCTGCCTAAATCAGGAAGACATACTTTTTGATTAACTCAGGGAAGGCCATTTACACGACTAGCTGATTCATTCCACTACTACAGCCATGTATCTACACAAGAGCCACCTGCTGTCCCCTTTGGGTTCAGGTAAACTCAGCTTTCTTTACAACACCTGTTGTCACCCTCTGAATCCTTCCTTGAGCTTTATGAGCACATCACCTGTGCCCATCTCCTCTGTGCCTTCTTCCACTATAGGTGCTTATTGATTAGTCACACAGATGCATCCCACTTCCAACAACCAGATTTTACTCTGGTCTGCAGGGAAACTTCACTGTAATGTTAAGCATGCTGTGTTAATGCTGTATCATAGGGAGAAGGAAACAAGGATAAATCAACGATAAAAGCTTGCTGACTGAAGCCATTTACCATTAGCTTACCTTTGTCGTAGGACTTGACACAGGACAGATTTCTTGGCTCACACATTCACCTTGAATGACCAATTCATATGACTCATGGACTATAGTAGAGAAAACCCTACCCTTTTGGATTGCAAAAGGGCTTTTATATGCATACTATTTTTTTTTATAGTTCTTTCAAGGTAATGTGGCCTCCTACATAGATTTGAGCAGCTGGTGGAGCTGCTCTATCTTATGTTTACTTAACACAGTTGTTTCTAAAGGTCTTTGAGACACTCAGTAGAAGACTTTGTTACTCCTCCTACCCTCAGACACAGAGAAGAGCTATGGGATGATGAGTACACCATAACTGTGTGGACACCAGATGCTGTTTGCTTACCAAAACCCAACCAGAAATATCAGTAGTTCATACAGTATATTAAGAGGATGCTTTATGCTTATTTACTTGTTGATGCAGATCAGATCATGATCTTGTAATTTACCTTTTATTGGGTTTTTTTGTTGTTGGTTGGTTAGTTGGTTTGGGGGATTTTTTAATAATTGCAGTCAGAATGACACTGTGTTCAAAATAGCTTAAGCTGAATCTAAGAACTGAGTTCTGTTCACCTAGGCAGCGAGGGTCATTATCTTTTCTAAAGAAATTGAACATGAGGTAATGCCCTGGAGACAAGATCTGGATTATTTGGGGAAAATTACCTCCTTTCCAAAATAGTACCTCAAAAGACCACTGAGAACCCCTGGATTCCTGGGAAAACCTGAAAAGTATTGTTACCTGCTCTTTCAACAAAATAGACTTTGCTTTGGGTAAGACTCAAAACTTTTACATGTCCATGGAGAATAAGTCATGCTACACCTTAACTAACTTTGACGTGTCTATGTTCAGAAACCATGTAGAGCAATCTTACAAAAGACAATGTGCCAGATGAAATTAACAAATCTGTTGTAAAGTTATTGATACTACTGAACAAAGAATATGTTGTACCTATTTCTTAATCATTCATCTCTGATAAAACCAAGAGAAAGGGATGAAAAGCTGAAACACAGTAAACCCAACAAGAATAAGAGAAGCATATTTCTTTACTTGATTCTAATATTTTATATTTTTCTTCTATATTTTCAGTAAGAGTGTGGTTTTTTCCCATCCAAATAAAGAAAGGTACAATTATTTTTCTTCAGATTTAGAAAGAACTTCCTCTAGTGCTGCAGAAATACCAGTAGTAAAAAGGAAAGCAAAACACCCCTTACCACTATCATTGTGATAGATGTCTTTGGATAGATACTATAGATATTAATCTTCACATAGAGTGTGGGCTTTTTTTAAAGAAAATAATTTATTATTGAGGATTCTTTCAAAGTGCAGAAAGTCTCAAATTCATGCATTCTGTTTCTTAGGAAAGCCAGCACACTGTGGTACAAGATATTTACCAGACCTTCAATCATATTCATAAGCTAGTGTCTTGAACTCGGTGGGTTGTGAGTTTCTAGTGGCTTTTTTTTTTTTTTTTTTTTTTTTTTTTTACCCCACAGTACCTATATTCAGAAGATACCTTCTTGATGTAGCTGACCTTGAAAAGACTATTGGAGAAATTTGCAGTCAGAGAATTGCTAGCAGATTAATAAATGCAGATAAATGATTCTTTAAAAGTTAGAAGGAATCTAGAAGAAATCTTTAAAAAAGGGTCAAGTGACTCAGGAAACATTTAAGGATATTGAGAGGTCATGTAGAAAGGGAATTAGAGATGCAAAAGCTCAGTTAGAACGTAATCTGGTCATCTCTGTTAAGGAAAATAAAAATGCTTTTATAAATACATTAATAACAAAAGGAAGGTCAGGGAAAATCTCCACTCCTTATTGGATGAGGCGGGGAACATAGTAACAGAAGATAAAGAAAACGCTGAGGTGCTTAAGTCCCTCTTTGCCTCATTCTTTAACAAAAATACTAGACATCATCAGGACAACTGGGCTACTGAGTCGGTAAGCGGGGATGGGGAGCAGAATACCCCTCCCGTAATCCAGGAGGAAGTAGTTAAGGACCTGCTGTGCCACTTAGATCCCAACAAGTCCATGGGTCTGGATGGGATTCATCCTAGGGTGCTGAGGGAGCTGGCAGAAGAGCTGGCTAAGCTGCTCTCCATCATTTATCACCGGTCCTGGCTAACCAGGGAGGTCCCAGATGACTGGAGATTGGCCAATGTGACTCCCATTCACAAGAAGGGCCAAAAGCAGTATCTGGGGAACTATAGGCCTGTAAGCTTGACCTTGGTGCCTGGCAAGGTTATGGAACGGTTCATCCTAAGTGCCATCATGCAATATATCGAAGATAACCAGGTGATCAGACCTAGCCAACATGGGTTTAGGAAAGGAAGGTACTGTCTGACTAATCTCATCTCCTTCTATGACTGGGTGACCCACCTAGTGGATGAGGGGAAGGCTGTGGATGTGGTGTACCTCAACTTTAGCAAAGCCTTTGACATAGTTTCCCACAGCATCCTCCTGGAAAAGATGGCAGTCCACAGCTTGGACAGGTTCACCCTTCACTGAGTTAAAAATTGGTTAGATGCCTGGGCCCAGAGAGTGGTGGTGAACGGTGCTGCATCCAGTTGGCATCCAGTGACCAGTGGTGTACACCAGGGATCGGTACTGGGCCCAGTCCTATTCAACATATTTATTGATGACCTGGATGTGAGGATTGAGTCGACCTTCAGTAAATTTGTGGATGACACCAAACTGGGAGGGAGTGTCGATCTGCTGGGGGGTAGGAAGATGCTGCAGATGGACCTGGACAGGCTGGGTCGATGGGCCAATGGTATGAAGTTCAGTAGGACCAAGTAAAGGGTCCTGCACTTTGGACACAATAACCCCATGCAGCACTACAGACTGGGGGAGGAGTAGTTGGAGAGAGGCCCGGTAGAGAGAGACTTGGGAGTGCTGGTTGACAACTGGTTGAACATGAGCCAGCAGTGTTCTCAGGTGGCCTGGAAGGTCAATGGCATCCTGGCTTGTATCAGGAATAGTGTGGCCAGCAGGACTAGGGACGTGATTCTCCCCCTGTACTCAGCAATGGTGAGGCCTCTCCTCGAGTATTGTTTACATTTCTGGGCCCCTCACTGGAGGAAGGATATTGAAGTGTTGGAGCAGGTCCAGAGGAGAGCAAGGAGGCTGGTGAAGGGACTCTCCTCTTATGAGGAGAGGCTGAGAGAGCTGGTTTTTTTTAGCCTGGAGAAAAGGAGACTCAGTGGGGACCTTGTCACTCTCTACAACTACCTGAAGGGAAGTTGTAGTCATGTGGAGGTCAGGTTCTTCTCCCAGGCAACTAGTGACAGGATGAGAGGGCATGGCCTGAAGCTGCACCAGGGCAGGTTTCAGTTGGATATCAGGAAACACTTCCTGACAGAGAGGGTGATCAGACATTGGAATGGCCTGCCCAGGGAGGTGGTGTAGTCACCAGTAGTCTGGAGTACTGTGTCCAGTTCTGGGCTCTGCAGTTCAAGGAAAACAGGAAACTACTGGAAAGAGTCCAACAGAGATCTACAAAGATGATTAGGGGACTGGAGTATCTTCTGCGGAAAGACTGAGAGACCTGAATCTGTTTATCCTGGAGAAGAGAAGACTGAGAAGGCTCTTAACAATGCTTATAAATATCTGAGTCCAGATGTCAAGAGGATGGGGTCAGACTCTTTCCAGTGGTGCCCAGTGATAGGACAAGGGGCAATGGGCTCAAACTAGAATACAAGAAGCTCTACCTTAACATCAGGGAAAACTTATTTACTGTGAGGGTGACAAAGCACTGGAGCAGGCTGCCCAGAGAGATGGTTGAGTCTCCTTCTCTGGAGATATTCAAAACCCATCTGGACACATTCTTGTGCAACCTGATCTAAGTGAACCTGCTTTAGCAGGGGTGTTGGACTACCTGATCTCCAGAGGACCCTTCCAAAACCTACCTGTGATTCTGTGATTATCCCAAGTGGATTGAACTACATGTTGCAGAAAGTTTGTAGTTGTCAAGCTATAAACTGCTGTCTTCTAATAGAATCATGGTAATGTTCTTATGACCTAGATGCCTAAACATGCGTTTTAATTTTCTTTAAAGGTAACCAAATTCTACCCCTGAGATAAAACATCAAACACAAGTGAAAGGAAAAATTCTGCATATACCCATGTTTTCACTATTTTGTTTTGCTCAGTGTAGGTGTCCTAATAAATTACATGTTGAGAAAGTATGTATGTTTACTTACTCCTTCAACAATGACAATTTATCTGCCCAGCTGTGCAGTGTGACATATGGTCATAAAGTGGGGTGTGTAATTCATATGTGTTATAGTTCTAACTGTTGTAATGCTTGTGTCTCTTATTCAGATTTGGGTGGTACACACTGACTTGGGGACGGAAGAATTTCAAGTCAGGAATTCAGGGATTTTATGCAATAGAAGAAATGATTTGACAACTATAAACAGCTTCCAGAAAACAAGCAAACAACAATCAAAAAATTGCAAAACCAATCCCAAACACAAAAACCAAAACCACAATGTATTAAGTGAGAGATGAAACATAAGTTACTGCATAAAAATACCTGGGAAATGCTGTGGCTTCAGGAAACCATCATCATAATTTTTAGGGTGTTTGAGATTTTATTTATTACTCCCAGCTAAGAGCTCTGTTCTGCTGTGTACATATGTAAGCCAGCTCTGTGTTGTGAAAGGGAACAACAGGTGAGTGTCATCTTTTACACAGTATGCTACTAGAAGAACAAATGCCCATGTTTTGATCGTGCAAGCAGGAGCCAAAATAGACTTAAACAACTTATCTTCTTCATGAATTATATAGATGCTTCTCTTGTCAACTAAATGTTTATATTGACATGAAAAGTTGGAGAGTATTCTTTTTCTTTTTTTTTTTCTTTTTTTTTCTTTCTTTTTTTTTCTTTTTTTTTTTTTTCTTGTTAAAAGCTCTTCATCTTTGCATTAATTAAACCTTAACTGGGCAAAAGGGAATGTCAGAAAAATTCAGGGTGAGGTTGGTGGCACTTACCCAGCAAGAGACCATCTTCCACTTCTTGTTCTATTGAATATTTAACATCTTGAAACACAACAGAAGAGCTGCAATGATTGTGAACAGGATGGGGTCTTCAAACCTAGACTCATTCTTTTTCAACTAATTTAATATTTATGGTGTGGGGAAGCACTCTGGGAATGTCTGAAGAGTGATTTTATTAGAATTCTAAATGCTTTAGAAAGCTGCTTTTTTCCCCCTTTTTTTTCTGCATAGTTCTCCAGTTGTTAAAGTGCAGTCTTCAGGTTGTCTGTGGCCTTCAAAGATCTTTTATTTATGCAGGAAGAATTTTTAAATTGTAGACAACCCCTAGCAGAACTGTAATAATTTACTTGGAGATTATAGTCCATGTATCACCATCAAAGTCTTTGCAGTCATGAGAATCAATAAATATAGTCTAAAACGTCAGTGAATAAATGATCATGTACTCAGAATTTACATTGAAATTAAAAGTTTTGAACTCTGATTACCTCAAATAATTAGGAAAAACAATTAGCTGAATACACTTTTCTCTGAAATTATTAAATATCAGTGGTGCTGAATCCTTCCTTTTAAAGTTTTGTCTGTGTAAAACATTGCATATCTCTTGAATATAACAGCACAGCATTTGGATTAACACTTTATATATCCTCTTACTTGATATCCATTAAGTAGCTACCAAGAGCAAAACTCTTGACATAGAATATATCAGTCATATTGAGAAAGTTTAGAGATGGTAGCTACTGTCAAAATTTAGTACTGCCTATGAGTTCAGAAATAATTTCCTTTTAGAAGTACTTCTTATATAAGAAAGCATAACCTGAAGTAAACTTGTACTTGGTACTACTTCCTAATAAATAACAGGATACTAGACAAGAAGTCAGACATTAAAGAAGGCTTCAGTTTTTACAGTGAACTGAACAAAAAGAAGACATTCTAACTCTTCCCTATTATAGAAGCATGACTTTTATTCTGTTTCAGAGAAACAAAATCTTCAGATTCTATTCCCTGCTATAATAGCATAAGACACACTAACTGTGGAAAACTTCTGCTCTGTAATTGTGTCAGATAGTTTCTTGGGAAGTACTTTGGAGTTAGTATGATTCTTGAGAAGTAGATGAAAAGGATATAAGGACTTTGTCCCATTCTATCACATTTCAAAAGAAAAAAGTATGAAAGAAGGAGAGAAAAGAAAAAAGATGAATTTCTGTTCACTACAGTGGTGAGACTGAACTAAACTAAATGGCAAAGATTAATATACAAATGCATTTACTACTGGGGATATGAAACAAGAATTTTTTCAAAGAATCATAGAATCACAGAACAATGTGAGTTGGAAAGGGACTCTAAAAGCCACCTAGTACAACCTTCAGTTCAGAGCAAATCCAGTTTGAGTATGTTGCCTTTTCTATTTAAGTTTTGAATGTGTCTAAAGGTGGAGATTCTACAAACTCTCAGCAACCTTTTTGTGTTCGATCCCCCTCATAATGAAAAAGCTTTTCTTATACTGAGACACTGAAACTTGTGTTTGTTTCCCCTTGTCCATTCATAGTGCAACTTTCAGAAAAGGCCCCATCTTTATACTCATCCATTAATTTTTTCTGGACAGCAAGACATTTTCCTCTGAAACTTGATCAAACCCAACTCTCTTGGCTTCTTCTTATATGACATGTGCTTTGGTGTCTAAGCATCTCATTGACTCTCTGCTGGATTCAGTCTACTTGCAGATGTGGGGATGATGGATTCCACCAAGACAATCAGGGCCTTTGGTTTTAAGGCTTCTTCCAGATGTCTGAAGAAGATTTCATGTACTGTCTAGCTTTAGCAAATGAGTACTTCAACATCACCCATGCTGGTCTCTCGTCTTACCCTTACCTAAAAGCTCACAAGCAGCTCATTCTCAGTTCCAAGGCAAAGCTGCATGCACTCCAGTCATGCATTTGCATTAAGAGCAAGCTCTCCTCCTCACATTCTTCACCTGTCTTTCCTGAAAAGCCTGTGCCCAGCCACTAAGGCTCCAGTCATGCATCCTATTCCACCTCCTCCCTGTAATCTCAGTGAGGTCATAGTAGCCAAAGCTCTGTCTCAGGCACCAGCCACCTGACCAGGTGTTGACATGCTGGCGTGTTTACTTCTGCCTCAGTCTTTCTCCCTTAGCGGAGGGACTGAGCCCACTACCTGGGTCTCCATCTGGAGGAATTATCTGTACTACTCACTTTGCTTTGCTTTCCTCCTGTTCTCAGAGCTCTGTAAAGATTCTTGACATGTACAGGGTTTACCCTGATATCTTCATTGATGTTTAAATGGATATCAGTAAGGGGAATAGTCAAAGGATCAGCTGGGTAGACCTTGTCAGATGCCCTTAGAGATCCAAGAGGCAACCATGTGGCAAGCAGCATACCTTCCAAAACATCAGCTTAGGTCAGGAAGTGGTGCCTCCATCCTCTGTCAAAGGAACTCTCCAATGACTGTCACACTCCTTTTCTTTCATGATACAAGCTGAGGTATAACTGATGTCTGCTTAACCGGAGGTCATCTTCCTCACCTGTTCCAAGGTCACTACACCTCTTCAGTAGCTGCAGAAATTCAGAAAGAGACTGACCTTTGCTGTGTTGCCAGAGGTCACAAGTTTCTAGATTCCTCCATTGTGGGTGCCTTCATCCACTGCTCACTGTTAGGGTAGTCTCCATCTGTCTCTGTTCTTGGAGCACGGGCTTGGGCTGTTGGCTCTGTGAAATCTTTGAAGACCCAGTGAATCACTTGTTCATCCTCCCTGATGGTCCAGAGCTTGCTCACCTCCTCCCACAGCCCTTTCAGCTGGTGGCTCAGCACCTCAACCACTATTCCCACAGAGGAGGCCTCTGCTTAGGCCTTGGAGAGAGGCATCAGGCACTGCTAGGGCACTCCCAGAGATGTCAGGAACTAGGTGGCAGCACTCTACTAAAGAAATTGATTCTGGATGGATGTTTCTGCTGTGTTAGACATAGCTGCTCCAGCTGGTATTGGGGGTAGTGACCCATCAGTACACAGTTCTGAGTAGAGATTCTGGGTCCCTTTGTGCCCTTACTGCAGTAAATAAGATGACAATTGCTGCAGCTCTGTTAACTGCCTTTGTTTGCTCCATTTAATGACATTTTCTGGAGCTCATGTTACTCTGTTTTCATGTTAATTCAGATTTAGTTGGTTAATAGCTGTGTTTTACAAGAGTCTCCTCTTAAATAACACTAATAAAAATCTGAATTTGATTAAAATACTGCAAAGTGCATCAATAAACATGAACATTCTTCTGTTCTTTTTAATTTTAGTCGGATGAACTATAATACAGTACTGGATACAGCTGAGCTATAAAAGTGTTCTTGATATATCCTACAAGATTATATGATCTCATGGTATCTCTTCTTGTACTCTATTTCTGCATTCTCAGTATAAGAATATTCACAGTAACTCAGAAGAAGAGTTAGCATTGAAACAGCTGCTGGATTTTTTTTTCCACTACTTATGCAGCTTTCAGAAAAGTATGGAGCTTATATGGTTTCTTAGTCTTAATGGTTATAGAATTTTCTGTCATATTTCTTAAGACATCTCTTTGCAAAAGTAAAAAATACTAGCTTAATTTCTTCTCTTAGGTAAGAAATATTCCTCCCACCCTTCTAGCTTATTCAGTGACATCAGAGTGTTTATGTTTTGTTCTCCATTCTTTTCCTAATAATTCTTTGTATTCTGAGGGTGTTTTTATCACAGCAGTGTAGTATGCTTATAATTCTGTTGTATTTGGAAAGCCGATGCAATACCTCTGGGCATCTCACAGCCAGGCAGTATACATCTATGTTGAGGGAAATTAATTACAAGGTATAAACATCAGCATATTTAAAACATCTATGTTAAGGTGAAATGAGTCAATCCTAGAGGTGTACTTTCTCTCCAGGAAGTATAAAAGGAGTGTTGTTGACTGGCTTAGATCATAGTTGACTACACTGCAGAACTGCTTCAGTTTTGATGAGACCAATCCACTTAAGTTTATATGAGAACATTCTATAGCTCTTCACAGTCAGCTCACATTTGACTCTTCTAAATTATTTTGCATCTCAGACAACTTTCAGTAAACTGAAAAGCACAACTCCCAAGACAGTCTCAGAGCTTTTCTGTTAACTCTCTTGCTAGGAAAAACTGACCAGTTGTTTCTACTCTTTCATGGTTTAACACATCATTGCTTTATGAAAAGTAGCTCTTTTCTGAAGTGACTAAAGTCTTTAAACACTCCTGATGAAGAGTGGTTTTTTAGGACTTAAAAAAAATAAAAGTGTTTAACCTGTTTTGTTCATTCTGGCCCATATACTCCCTGACTTTTCAAATAGTTTTCAAAAGTTTTTTAGAGGGAACCTGTTCCTTAAGAATGTACATCAATCTTCTCCAATATAATAACTTTGTCTGTGTCTATACTTTATTATATATTACAGTTTCTACAGGTTCATACAACTCAAAGTTTGGACTTATTAGTCTGTAGTGCCTCAGTTTTCTTTATAATCCTTTTAAAAATGCTGTCACATCACTATTTTTGATTCCTTTTATATTGAATTTGTTTTAACAAAAACATTGTTCCATCAGTAGTAACACTGACATACTCTTCCACCAAATGTTTTTGAAATAAATTTTATCTGTTTAGATGATCTTATTTTAGCATCCTCCTAATTTACTTTCCCTTTTAAAGCTAAATAACATTTAGTTTTAGATGGTTTTGGTTTTCACTTTTTTTTTTTTTTTCATCTTCTACCTTCCACAAATACGTTTAATCACACAATGAAATTGTGTGTAACACAATGAAATTGTGTAAATAATGCCCTTATATGATTTAAATCCTGAACCTTGCTTTGTACATTCAAGAGCTGCTTCTGATATGACTCTGTTCCAGAAATCAATCATTCTGTACAGAATAAATGTGAAGAGACTTTGTGTAATATCCCTCCTGACATTTGCTCAAACTAGTGAATGGTACTAGAAAAATTCCATTAATATGAAGGCTCTATAGCCTAAATGTAGACTGATGTGTAGGTATGTTTAGGTTTTGTCAATTACCAAGAGTAGGAACCCGGCTTATAAACACCACAGTCCCTTGCAATGTGTGCATGTCATCTTTCCTAGGGGAATTAAGGCACAAACAGAAAATGCTTTCAGAATATGTCTTCTACTGAACTGGACATGGATCTCAACCTAAAATAAAGTCAGCAGAGAAATGAAACATACATCAAGACTGTAAGGATATATGGAAGGAGAGAGTGTCAGTTCCTTTAATCTGGACAAGGACCTTTTCTAAGCAGAAGGGGATAATAAAAGGAGGATGCCATAAACAAGAACACACAAGAATACAAGCCTGACCTACAAACAATATAGGAGGCAATAACAGAAGAAACAAATCTGGCCACACTGATTGGTAAGGGTAGGTGGAATGTGGGAATGTTTATTTTAGTAAGATTACCTGATGAAAGAACTTGTCAAGTAGTATACTAATAAAAGAGGGAAAGCTATAAACAAAACATACAGTCACAAATGGGACAGGCAAACATGATGGAGACAAACACAAGAGGCAAACTTAAACAATCACACTAATTGATGGGCTACCAAGAAACCACTGGCAAAACAGACTTTGCAACTAATAAGCATGCAAACCTGATGGTCCAGGATGTAGGAAGAGGGTGGTGGGACTGTGCCAGCTGATGAGGCAATGTGCAGGGAAAGGGAGCTCAGAGAGGAATGGGGAGCAGGTTGGTAGACAGAAGTGGGTATAAAAGGGGCTGTTTGAATATAAAATGGTACAGGTTTGTATATTGGTCTGGTTGAACACTGTGCTGCCTTTGCTGCTTGGCTGACTTACATTCAACTTGCTGTCCACCAGGACTGCTAGGTCCTCCTCTGCCAGGCTAATTTCCAGCTGGCCCTCAGCCTGTTATGGTGTGCAGGATTATTCCTCCCCAAGGGCAGGATTTTTCATTTGCACTTCCTGAGTTTCATGAGATTCCTGTTGGTTGATTTCTCCAACCTGTCAAGGTTCTTCTAAATGGCAGCATATCTCTCTGATGTAGCAACCTCTCCTCCCAGCTTATGTTGCTTGCTATTTTACAGAGAGTTTACTATGTTCTATCATCCATCTCATCAATGAAGATGTTGAATATCTTTGGCTGCATATCAGTGGCTGGGATACACCACTTAGTTAATGACCTCAGCTGGATTTGGTGCTGCTTCTCAGTTTCATTGAGCCTGCAATTCAGTTTACCGTCTACTTCATTGTTCATTTATCTGTCCTGTGCTTCATCACTTTATCTATGACGATGTTATGGGAACAATGTTGAAAGCCTTACTGAAGTTGAAATAAAGAACATCCATTCCTCTCTCCTCACAAACTTCATCATAGGAACCATCAGATTCATTAAGCCTGACTTGGCCTTCATAAGTCCTGACAAGTCTCCATCATCGTCTTGTCCTCTAAGAGTCTAAAAATTATTTCAAGGACTATTAACTCCATTACTTTCCCATTTCCAATGTCAAAGCAAGGCTTACTTTCCTGTTATTCCCTGGATCTTCCTGTTTTCTTTGTTATCTTTCCTCCTTTCTTGAAGAAAGGAGTGGTATTTACTTTCTTTCATCCTTTAGGAAACTCCCTTAATTGCCATGCCCTTTCAGGGATAATCAAGAGTGTTCTCATAATGATATCAAGGAGCTTGCTTAACACTTGTGAGTGAATCCTATCAAGTCTCATTTTTCGTGTGTATTCAGTTTGTTTAAGTGTTCCCTAATGTCATCATCCTCTACTCAGTATGAGTCTTCTTTGCTTCGTATTTTCCCTCAGATCTCAGGGACCTGAAACTCCTGAAGGTGAGTCTTACCAGTAAAGATCAAGATGAAGAAAGCTTTGTATACGTTAATCTTTTCCCTGTTCTGTGCCACTAGATCCTCTGCTCCATTCAGCAGAGGCCCCACATTTTGGGCTTTATTTTGCTTGTCTTGCATGTACAACTTAAAAATATGCTGACATGTTTTGATGCAATTGGTGGAAACTGTTCCCTGTTAAAGTACCAAGAAATGTTTTCAGACCTGGGAGGCAAATGAAACACTATTGGGTTTTTTCTGCTTCATTAGATTTCATTCAGAGTCTTCACATCACATTAGATCTATTAATTTTTATGAAATGTGATTTTGCTCACAAATATTTGATGTACATTTAAAATTATAAAAGCACACATAACCAGTGATAAAGACGATTAGGGAGATTTCTTTAAATAGAGAAAAGACACTAACAGGATATGCTCAAGGCATCTGTGTCTATGTATTTACAATCAGATCAACAAAAGACATTGTCACATCATACAGGCAGTTGCAGAACGTGTCAATGTAATACATTCCCTTTTAGGAAATGAACTAAATTGAATAGAAGGGAAGAAAAATAAATAAATAAATATAAATAATAAAGGTTGGATGTTTTTGTTGTTGTTTTAGCCTCTTTCTAGCCTACTCTGTTTCTTAGACAATTTCCTGAAAATGTGTTTATAAAATTAATTTTATTACTTACAGCATGTAGTTACAACACTAACTTTATCTCACTTATTGTGAACTATAAACAAAATGCTTTTTTTCATGTAAACAATTATAGCTTTTAAGTGCAATGAATAGATGATTGAGTTTCTTTTCTATATGGAAAAAAAAAGAAAAAAAAAAAAAGTATTATCGTAGCATACCTTAATTTCAAATCTTGCTCCCAAAAGAAAACTATGAAGTCCTTGACTTTAATAAAGGAAATCAGAACTTCCAATGTATTGTATTTCTTTATTTTGTTTTCCTCTTAGTAGATTTTTTTATCAGTGCTGACGGACCAAGGTGACTAAGGATACAGTTTGACTGACGCAACTTCAGACATATCTAATGGAGCTGTCTAAAATTCTAAAATACTCTCATGGTAAATGGGGAGGTACAGGCCATTTATAGGAACAATTTGGATGACCATATGTACAAATCTAATTTAGAATGAGATGACTCATGCCCTAGAAGAGCTCGTCTCCTTTAATTCATTCTAAAAGTATTCTGAGGTACTTTATTTAGAAACAGATAATTCTAGAATATCCTTAGTTGGAAGGCATCCATGAGGTTCACTGAGTGACAGGTTCAACTCGTGATTCCACACAGGGCAACCTAAAAGTTAAATCATATAGCTAAGAGCATTTCCGTAATGCTTGGGCAGTGACAGTCTTGAAGCCATGGTTGCTTTTCTGGAGAGTTTTTTCCAGTGCCTGATCTCCCTCTCAATGAAGAACACTTTCCTAATATCTCATCAGAACTTCCAGTGGTGCAGCTGTAGACAATTCCTTTGTGTCCTACAACCAGACACGAGAGAGAAGAGATCAGCATCTCCTCCTCTGCTCCTCCTTATGAGGAAGTTGTAGATAGCAAAGATGTCATCCCTCAGTCTCCTCAAAGCTGAACAAACCTAGTATCCTCAGACACTTCACATAAGTCATGCACTCTAGTCCTTTTGCCATCTTTGTTGCCCTCATTTGGAAAAATCCTTGTGTTTTTATGTCCTTCTTACATTCATGACCCCAAAACTGCAAGTAATACTTTATGTGAGGCTGCATCAAATTTGAATACAGTTGAACAATACTTTCAACCAGTTAGCTGTACTGTGCCTAATGCCTCCCAGGATACAGTTGATCCTTTTGGCTACCAGGCTGACTCATATTGAGCTTACCATCAACCAAAACCCCAGATCCCTTTCTGCAGGCCTGCACTCCAGCCTCTTTTCTCCTAATCTATATGTCCATTCAGTATTACACTCTCAGGTGCAGAATCCAGCATTTGTGTTTTGTATGTTTTGTGATTACCCAGCACTCTAATCTATAAAGATGTTTCTGGAAGGCCTCTTGACCTTCAAGGAAATCAACAGCTCCTGCTAGTTTAGCACTAGCTTTGTTTTTACAAAACACTTGTGTCCTGGTCATTGATAAAACCATTGAAGACAACTGATCCCAAAATTGAGCTCTGGGGAATATCACTAGTGACTAGCCATCAACCAGATGTTACCCCTTTCCTAGTTGGCTTTCTTAGTAACTGTAACAAAGAGTTATCTTCAGTGTGCTTCAGGAATTTCCTGGACTTGTTTTGTGTCTGCTGTATGATAGTGACAGTTAACATCTAGGAAGCTGAAGTCACCGATAAGGACAAGGGCAACTGATCTAGAGATTTCCTTATATTATAATAACAATATCAGAAGCAGGAACAGCAACAGCAACAACAACAACTACAATAATAATAATAATAGCAATTCCTTATATATTGTTACATCAATGTCATCCTTGTGGATGCTTGATCTACATGTACAACAGCACGTAATCTATTAGTTTTTCCTCTAATCTAAACGCGGAGGCTCTCAACCATGTCTCTCTTAACTGCAAGCACTGTAGAGTACAACCCTTCCTTTACATGCATCACTACCCCTCCATCTTGCCTGTGCTGGTTATGTACCCCAAAAACCCTATAATCATATTTTAGTTGAAGAACTCTTGGTAAATAAAGTAAAGATGTACCTTTATTTCACATAAATCTTATCTTGCATAACTTGAGTGCCTATTAATTTTCATTGGAACTTGAAATGTTAAAACTTCTACAGGATTTTCAGAAATTCAGTCGTACAACTAACATATCCTAGGTCAATATTTATCTATAGCAAAATTTGATCTCCACAATAGAGTTTATTATTTCTTTGCCTGTAAATAAAAGATAAATAAAAGTTCCCTAAATATCAGTGAAAGGGCCCTAGCCCTTTTGAAATCAGATTAAATTTATTTGCTTCTTTTCTATCCTGACAAATTACAATAGGACAGTTACACATTAAACAGATAATTTATTATAACATAGATGTATTTTCATAAGCATAATATACAAACCATGTGCAAATTTACAGATTATATGATCCATCATATTCATATAGCCATAAATGTATGCATCTTGAAGGTACTTTCAGCAACACCTATTCCCTTGTTCATTCAGGAAGAATAAGTACACTTGGGTTTTGTTTGTTTAACTCACTCTTAGAAACCTCCAGATGTAAATCTCAGAAATCTATAGGTATAGTTATACTTCATGATCCTTGTATTTAGAAAATATTTATTCCCCCACCCCATAATGTCTTTATAACCCAAATTACTACACAGAACAATTTTGTTACCAGTCTCCCAGTAACGTTTTCTGCATTTTTTGAGTCTTTTTAGATCTTCTTTTAATCTTATAGATATGTTTGTTTTCTTCAACCTCTACTGAATTAATTTTGTTGCTTTCCTCCAGACCTTCCTTCCTGAAGAGTTGGTGCCTGAAAGTCAACATAATAAGGTATCTTCCTTCCTGAACATCTTCATGATTAGAGAAATTGGCAAGGAAAGAAGAAAGGACTACTTCAGTAATTTAAGAATCTATTTTTATGTTCTTATAAAACACACCTTATTACATCTGCAGTCTTGCCATCATCAGATAGTAGAATTTTTTTTGCTTTTACTATTTACTATTACTGTTTTTAATTGACATGCAACAATTTTATTAGTCTGTCTCAGAATAAGACTTACCTATTCTGTTCATAACTACTTTTTAGTCCTTTATAACCTCCATAATTTTTTCTGCAACTCTGATGCTTAGCCATTTTTTTCCTCCTTTTATATCTATGTATTGCATTTCTCCTCTCAGGAACTTTATTGAATGTAATCCTATTGATTTGGGGTTTATTGTCCAAAACCTTGATAAAATTCTGATGTCATCTTCTTAAGAATTTTTATCCTACTCAGTTCTGGGTTATACACAAGTTTCCTAAGTGCAATTTCTATTAATCAGCTAAATAAATAATTGAAAAGTTGAACACTAGAAATCTCAAAACAGATAACTACAAGACCTCAATTAAAATGCATTACTAGTTAGATAGTAAACCATATTTAATCTTTTACATTGACAATAATTTCCTGTAATAATTACACAGAGGTAAGGTGTTTTCTGTGAAGATAATATCTTAATCGGTAGGGAAGGTGGGTAGAAAAGGACGATAAAGGAAAGCTTTGTAATGAATTTTGTGACCTAATTTTCTATCCACATGAAATTGTGTCCTACTGGATCCTAAATTTAGAGAAAGATATCAAGTGACTAGGGGGTAGAGAAGGAAGTGGGTATTTCCTGTTTTATTTAAATTAAATGTAGTCTATAAAAGACTGAAATAAGTTGAAGTCGTATTCAGAGTTGTCTTCATAGCTAGGCATAAACAAAAAGAACCTTTTAAATTTGAATGCAACATGAGTAAGTCCTACTTACACAAATCTTGCACATAGAAGTTGTGTCTTGCCTAAGAGTGGCTATTATAATTGTTATATTTCACTGAATTCTCCAATATTGTTATCACTCCCTGAAACAGTGTTTGAAATCTTGTCTAGGAAAGCCTAATATAGTCATGTTCATAGTAGTTACTATAATAGATATGATAATTTGTATCTTTCCTATCTATCAAGTTAACTGCACCAGTGATCTGATAATTGATGATCTACTGTGTGTAGAAGGAAAAATTCAATTTTATATTTAGGAAAAAAAATCTTTCTGCAAAAAGGCATAAAAGTTTGGTCTGGCATTGGGTTTTTTTTTTGCTGTTCAGACACAACAAATAACAAAACCTTATATGACAAAGATGAAAGGATACAAATGCAAAGCGCTAAGTGGGCTAAATAAATGGGCAGTTCATTTTCTGAAAGTTAGGAAAGATGCCCTTAACATTAGAGAGAATATGAAGCTTCAATACTCAAACTTTCCAAATAAAAGGGGAGAAGTTTTCTAATAGTGGATGATTAGATCAGTGACAGACTGAAATGTAGTTAAAATAGCTTTAGGCTATATGATACTGTCAAAGAACTGTCTAACTCACTGCCACCACTGCCATCAAGGAGAAGCTTGCTATACATATATATTTATACACATACCTTTGTTTTCTGATACAGCTGTAACATCTTTCAAGGACAATGGGACAGATTTTTAAGCATTTAGATAGCTATTTCCTTTCTTTCATTGAATGCAATAAGCATAAATCTTTAAAAAAACCTGTTAGACAGTACACAAAAAGTCCTGTAAAATGCAAAGTACAGTTTTAGTGAAGATCTTTTAAGATTCATTAAATAATGTTCACCTTAATTATCTATCAAGGAAAGATGTCAACTTGTATAGATCCTGAAAATGTGAGAGGATTTGAAAAGGAATAAAATGAGCCCTAGTCCATCTCTAGGATCATCACTTAGCTTATTTTTGCATCTCCTGGATTATGCTGAAATTTGTTAATGTACTTTTAGTTTAAATAGCATCTAACCATCAGAAGAATATATTAGAGAGCATGAAATTACTCTTTCCTGTTCTTTGGTCTCCAGTGCCAGCTGCAAGCTCAGTTCATAACAGAAGCTCTGTTCATAAATACAGAAATTGAGAGAGTACTGCTAAAGCCAAAGCCATATATGGTCAGAGCTTTTTTTTTTTTCTAATGTTGTTTTAAGTTCACTGAGAACAGCTTTGGATTTTTGTGCATGTGCTTAACAAATTAGTCTCTATTAGAATACTATTGCACTTCACTCTTAACAGCATGTGGGAGGATCTTAGGTGAGAGAGGTTACTGCCCATCTTCAGCAAGGGTTAAAACCCTTATTAGCAGTTTCATTGACAAAAGAACTACATAGGAAAAATAGTGGACCTGTTGCATAAAAATGGACTTTTGCCTTAACATCACCTACACTCCCACAGGATTCTTCTCCTCTACTCTAGGATCACTTTAGAACAAGGTCTAGCAGCAGAAAGAAAATTTCACCCTACAGGAAGAACAGTAAAGACAGTCTTCCCCCGCTGTGCTTGTACTTTATGTGGCCTTTTTGTTGCTCTTGTCGTATCAAGACAGGACACAATGTTATCAAGTGCAGCTCAAGTGAAGCTCAAAAGTAAACGAAGTCAAGCTGTTCACATGTAAAGAACGGATCCTTCATGTTTATATCATCAAAATATGTCTAATATTCTTCATTCTGAAGTCACACTGAAGTTTCTATTTATACCAAATAAAACTCGCATAAATAATATAGAAATGTATTACAAAGTTCAGTCTTATAATGTCACATTAATGAACTATTAATTGGTTATAGTTAGTGTAATGAGAATGCATATGGACTGACAATTTATGAGTGGCTCTTCTTATAAAGCATCACACTAAATTTTTCACCCTTTCTAGTGTCTTATGTTACAGCAAAATATAAAATAATGTGGGTTTCTTTTTTTTTGTGAAACAGTTCTATTAGAAAGAGTAATGAAATACTATTCCCTGTCTAGGAATATCAGCTAAGTAATCTAGTGTATAAGCATATGTTTTAGTTCTACATTGAAGGTTTCTGGCTTCTTTGTTAATATCAGTTTACTAACAGTCGTGAATTTAAACATGTACCTTAAACAAGGAAATAAATCAATATATTTATTTCATATATTTCTGTACTTGTACCTGAATAATTTTTAAAGATATTTCTATATTTGGTATAAGCTAATAAAGTAAATGTAACCAGAGGTTGTAGACTGAGGTGTATGTTACTGTCATGGTATGCAAATTCCACACAATAGTGATGATGTATTTTCTGTATATTTCTGTCACAGGCAAAAAAGTTTATAGTTGGGGAATTTTACCTAGTTTAATTTGTTGCCATCCAACATGAATGGTTGATCACTGATTAAGATATTGAGAAAAAAAAACAAACCAAAAAACAGCAAACAACAAAACACAAACATACACTTCACATATACTTCTTTTCCCCCTTGTCTCAATTTTACTTGTTTTCACCGTATCTTATGCTTAATCTATTCAATTCACCAAGCCAGCGATACATGACATAGGACCTTAAGGTAGTATGTGTCTCAGCCTTTAATGATTTCTACTGGTCCATTCCTTTGTCCCCCTGTCTGGCCTGGGCTACCAATGGCCACAGTCACTCAGGGTGTCCCTGCCCGAGCATGGGCTGCCCATGGACTGCAGTCCCTCAGGAGTGTCCCTGCCCTGGCATAGGTCTTCCACAGATCCCAATACCTTTAGGGACTTCATGGAGTGCCAACCCAGAGCATTTTTCTCAGCCTCTGACAGCTGCCAGTGTCTTTGTTGGATATGTTTGAGCAGGGGCCCTCATTGCTTCTCTGGTTGGATCAAGTTCAATGCTGTACAGTTACATTTTGATGCACAATTAATATTTTCCACTGCTGTTTTCATTTGTCTCAAGGCAGCCTGGACCTCATTCAACAGGCATACTGCAGCTCATGATCTTTCCCCCGCAGGTCACCTTTACAGCCTACCCCTACTTACAAACAGAGTCCACCCTTTGCCCATGTAAAATACATATTTAAGACTAAGTTATGAAGGTTAATGAAGTAACTGAATGTGTATGCATCTCAACTGTGAACAAACAGGGGCTCAGAATCATTTTTGTCATTCTTAACATGACTATTTTAACAAGAATTACATTTTCTTTAGAAAAAATAATTTGATCTTTGTCTTTCTGCCTATGGCACTACTTCAGTTATTTTTGACTCATTTGTAGAAATAATTTTATATATTCAAATGTTTACCAGATGGAGACTTCATGCTTCTTTTTTCTCTTTTCTGTACTTTACTCTCACTATTTTCTACTAAATGAATGAAACATACAAATGAACAAACAAAAAGGGCCAAGAAATGGGATACAAAATATATCAGCCATTTTAATATTTTAATTTAATTCCATGATTTTGAAAATTTTCTATTTATATGATATTGGTTTTCAAACAGAAATTCCCCTACAGGTTTTTAGCCAAGGTTAATAATTTAGATTCTTAAAAGCGAATTCTGAAGTGCACTTTGCATTATTTCTCGATTCTTTCCTGAGGTTAAGGTTTGCAGGGGTTTTATTTGTTTGGTTTGCTTTCACTTCAACATTTTAGCTAATTACTTTTCTTTGAAGTTAATTTAACCTTGAATGTTTAGACCTCAATCACATCATTAGTTTTGTTTTCTTGATTAGCTTCTCTTAATTCTGTAGAAAGGTACAGATTTGTGGGTAAAATAGCAGACAAGGATATGAAGAGAGAAAATGTCTTCTATTTCATATATTCCTAGAAAAAAAAGAAAATTAGAGATACAGATAATGTAAAGAAAAAAAGCCAGGATTTTAGACCTGCCATGTGTATTTCTGCTAATAATTTCACAAGCAACCATTCATTTTAGCTAGTGAAAAGAGATATATTCTCGGAAAGTCTCAAAAATGCTATATTTTACCCATGCTATGTAGTCTTTTCAAAATAATTTTATATAATTGGCTGTTGTTAGGTAAGCAAATTATAACATCAGTTTGTGATTGAATAGTCTAGACTGAATATTGCTAGTCACCTGGCTAATTACCATTATTGTAGCCATGCCCATTACTGTATACAGGAAAGCTCTAATGTGTTTCAAATTTCTGCTGTTTCTTTTCTTAGAACTGTGTGCATTATACATTCAGTATCTTTCAAAATAAATCTTGTTGACCTCTGGTCACCTAAGTAAACTACAGAAAATTAGCATGGTCTTCCAGCTTTCCAAAACATGTCAGGTAGATATCTTCATAAACTGAATTCCGAGTGCTAAGTAAAGCATTGACGTATACTATAAAGACATTTACTTTGGGAATCAGTAAGTCAGTGTATTCAGTACACCTGAAATACTGTATTATGCATGACTTTGAGTCTTCATCTGGCAGCTAAAGCTCAGGGTAGGTTTAGACTAGACATTAGGGAAAGATTTTTCACAGAAGTAGTCAGACACTGGAATAGGCTGCCGAGGGAGGTGGTTGAGTCACAATCCCTGGATGTGTTTAAGGGTTGTTTAAATGCAGTGTTACAGGACATGATTTAGGGGTGAACTTTGTAGAGTAGGGTTAATGGTAGGACTTGACGATCCCAAGGGTCTTTTCCAACCTGAATGATACTATGATAAACAATTTTGTGTAGCTGGAATTGAGTGTAGATTATCTCACACTCATTCAGGAATTGTTGGTATTAAAACACAGAAGAGGCAACCTATGTGCATAATAATTACAATAGTTGCCCCAAAACAGATGATGAGACCTCAGTTTTAAGTTCACCTCCCTGAGGAGATATGCATCTTTATTTATTACCCCAACTGTAAGCATGTGGGTATCTTGTATGGGTTTGTTTTATTACAGCTCTTTGGCCAGTGTATATTTAGGATTACAAGATGTGTATGTCAGAAGGAGAGCACTGTTATGCTTGAAATGCTATTATGATCCAAAGGGAGCATAATATAGATATGCAGCTAAAAATCTAGTGTTAGACTGTGTTTTTGTCAGTCCTAAATTCCAAATTCTAGTGAAGTGTTTTGGTTTTGTTTCATTTTGTTTTCCAGAATAACCTAATTAATAAATTTTCATTTTTGCTTCTCTAATACCTACCTACCCTCTTTGTCATTGTTTCCCTTAAAAAGTAAACTTGGGTTCTAAGAGTCTATTTCAGCCTTCCTAAGGAGAATGTGGGAGGGGAATTTCCTGTGAGTCACCTTCTGAGTGCAACATTCAGGATTAGATTCCTCATCCATCCTGAGACCTTCTGATGGTGCTACGTCTGGGCATCACTGACAGCCCCATGGTGGGGCAGGAGCAAATAGGGCCAGGGGTACAGTGTACATGAGAAAGCTGAGCTTATTGGCTAGGATTTTTGAAAGGACCTGGGGATCTGCTATTCTTTTTTTTTTTTTTTTCTTCCAGGACATTTTTTACATTTCATATCAAGCTGGATTAAAACAGGAAACAAGAAACCGTGTCAGATGGAATTATAGTAATGAATTACAACTCTTAAGGGAATTCATTGTCAGCTAGGTTACAATCTGGATTTTTCTTGCCTGGGAATTTTATATATTGACCCAATTTAAAATAAAGAAGCAAGAAATGTTTCCTGACATTTAAGATACTTTTTGGGGAAAGACAGTTTCATATATTCATAATCCCAGGTGAAGCTAAAATCCACTTTCTCAGAATAAGCTTTTAAATTATTAGCCTACCCCTTTTGTTTCCAGTTGATGTAATCTCTACTAAATATGATAGACAGGCTGAGCATCTGGATCCCAAGTAGCCTTAAGCAGGATGTATATTTTGATACTTGGTTCTTTAAAGGCAGTGATATTCAGAATTCATATTTCAGGGTGTTAGACACAATAACTTTTTGGACAGATATCTGAGTTTCCTGGACCTTTTAATTGGCTTTTATTTGGCTTTGGTGGATTACTCTTCTGAAAGTAGACTGTAAATCACAGGGTATCTAAAAAAATTTGGGGTAAATTGTAATTTTTGATTATTATTATTTAACCTTTCATATGTGTGCATGATTATCTGGCAGTTATCTTTAAAAAAATACTGTAGATTTTATTATAACTTTTAGAGCTTTTTTTTTTCAGTTATTGATTTTCATATAATTCATTATTCCATTCTTTTAATTAGAGTTCATATGATTAATAAATAATTTTCAAGGAAAAGTGATACTAGTGAAATATATTTTCTAGCAAAGCAAAATTCACTGAGGTTAACAGGCTTCTTAATTTCATAATTGATCTTCATATTACATGAGTTCATGAATTATAAAACTAAATCTAACTAATCTCAATAGTCTTTATTTTCCTTATAATTTGGGGAAGTGATAAATCTGTTCAATTAACTTGTTTCACATAAATACATAATCATGAAAATATAATACAGATCATTTACACCTTGGTGATTCACAGTCAGGAGTCCTGTACACTGATTTTCACAGATGACTTTTTAAGAGTCATACACTTTAAAACTGACAAAATGTACCTTCTCCATAATTTTCACTTGATATTTTCCTCCCTATTCTAATTATTCATGCCATTTTCAAAGTTCTAACATTGTTTTTACCTCAAATGGAAAAATAAGCCCAACTTTTTTTTTTTTTTTTCCTTTACTCCAATATATAGTACATGTATATATATATTTAGATGCCTACCTCTTACTTCTAGTTTATCGTGGCTTTATGTGTAGGCATGTACAAGCCTGACTGTTCTAGATGTGAGCCAGAGTGGCCAATTATTATTATCACCACAGTTTTTATAGTGAGATTTCCTACTTTTCATATGTATAATACAAGTGATACTAGGACAACCTCAGAGTGATATTGTAGAAGAGTCAAGAATTGACTCTGCTGTCATCTCAAGGAAGGCAGTGTGAGAAGAGAGCTCTTGTGATTCAAAATGTGCAGTCAGAATCAAACATTGGCTTCAAGCTTTCATCAGTTCCTGCCCATGAGCAAAGCTGAGGTATAGCTTCTGGATCCTTCAGGACTTTGCTTGCTTGCAAGGAGATCCAATAACTGACTTCAGCTCTTGTATCTGCCATGTCTGTGAATAGGCACAGTGTAACATTGACTTAAATCTATTTCTAAACAGGAAGAGAAAGATTTCTCTGCAGATATCTGCAGATCTTTCTTTGAAGCCTAGGCCATTGAATCAGTGTGGCAGAAGTATTCAGAAGAGTGGAATAGGTTGCCAACTGTTAGGGAGGTGGGACTGGGTAAGAACAGAGATTCTACTTAATAAAGACAATTATTGTGGATGTAGGAAAGTGAAGCTGTAACTTGAGTTGTTTTGAAAAAATGAAGTATTATGTCACAAGAGCAAAAAAAAAGGATACAGAGCCTGTTTCTTTTAGCCACGTGTATATACTGTCTGACATAGAAGTGTGTGCTCTTTTCATTGCTTCATGGCTGTTACTTGTTTGTGGAAGCTGTCACCAACAAAATTCAAAAAAACCCTGTGCTTGGGAACTTCATGTCATGGTATATTGCATTATCATTAAAGCTGTCTCTGTCTTTTTATAATAGACTCCGGTTCAAAAGAAAGAAAAAAAAAAAATGGAGCAATGTATACATGTCAGGGAACTGTGGATAAGTTTTCAACTGGGAATTTTGAAGAAAAATATTTTCTTTTACTCAGAGACATGGAGAGAAGTACATCTATGCTCTTTCTTTCAAGGGCATTTGAGAAGTTTTCAGAAAGTAATCCTAAGAGAAAGGTGTTGCTATGGGAAATGACTGAGAAGAGAAGATGGTAGAAGGTAGAAGGTGTTGCGTGTAAGAGGCTGAGAAAAAAACCACAAGTAAAACAAAGAAACAAATAGTTTGCAATAAGAATTTCATTGTTTAAGAGGATTTTTTAAGTAATCTTGGAAATGGTGTATTATGCTCAAAGTAGCCTTTATAGACAAATAGGAAGCAAACTGTACACATACATATAGTTAGACAAGAATTCATTGTTCATGGAACTAGAGAATGTGTTGAGTTGGAAAGGACCTCTAAAGGTTATCTAGTCCAAGGTCCCTTCAGTAAGCAGGCACATCCCCAACTAGATCAGGTTGCTCAGAGCCCCATCAAGCCTGGCCTTGAATGTCTCCAGGGATAGGGCCTCCAACACCTCCCTGGACAACCTGTTCCAGTGTTCCACCACCCTCATAGTAAAGAACTTCCCAACATCCAATCTAAATCTACAATTCTCTAGTTTGCCCCTCAAAACCACTGCCCCTCATCCTATCACTACATGTCCTTGTACACAGTCCCTCCCCAGCTTTCTTGTATACCCCCTTCAGGTACTGGAAGGCCACTATAAAGTCTCCCCAGAGCCTTCTCTTCTCCAGGCTGAACAACCCCAGGTCTCTCAGTCTGTCCTTCTAGGAGAGGTGTTCCAGACCTCTGATCATTTTTGTGGGTGTCTTCTGGACTCACTCCATCAGGTCCATATTGTTCTTGTGTTGAAGGCTCCAGAGCTGGACACAGTACTCCATCTGAGGTCTCACCAGAGAAGAGTAGAGCAGCAAAATCACCTCTCTTGATCTGCTGGATGTTGTGGGGGTCCATGTCAAAGGTCTTACAGAAATCCAGACAGATGACATCCATAGTTCTTCCCTTGTCCACTGATGTAGTCAGTCCATTGTAGAAAGCCACTAAGTTGATCAGGTAGGGCTTGCCCTTAGTAAAGCCATGCTGGCTGTCTCCAATAACCTCCCTGTCCTCCATGTGACTTATCAGAGCTTCCCAGTCACAGAGGTGAGGCTGACAAGTTGGTAGTTGCTGGGGTCCTCCATTCTACCCTTTTTAAAAAGGGGTGTAAGGTGTCCCTTCTTCCAGGCACCAAGGACTTCATCTGGCTGCCAGGACTATATCATGGAGAGTGGCCTGGTTAACTATGTCAGCCAAATCACTGAGGACTCTGGGATGCATCTCATCTGGTCCCATAGGCTTGTGTATGCAATATTGTTAATACAAATCTTAATAGTCTAATTCAAGAATCACTATAAATCTAGGACTATTTTCTACAGAAAAGGAAGCATAATAATGCAGTTAAAATTGTTATACACATGCTTTGTTCCTACCTCTTTTCCTTGTGTCATGCTCACCCTTCTACTGTTTTGCAGAGACCTGGGGGCCAGTGTTTTCATTTTACCTAGTGGGGTAGGTATTACACCAAATTGTAAGCATTTGGAGTCCTTTGGTATATGCTGTTCATGTTGATGGCTTTCTTCTAATCACTCTAGGACCCACTTATTTGCTAATACAGTTTTACACCTTTCTCTTTCTTCATTGATCTAAGCTCTATAATATATGAGTATACAGTAAATGGTGCCTTATGCATTATGTCAGATACTATTCCTTTGTTTTCTTTATTACACCTAAACCTACTCTTGTCCAAGTACCAGTCTGCTTATATTTAACTGACCATGGGCTAGTTGTTCATATCTGAGGTCTCTCCAGAGATCTCCAAGCCCATACTCCATCATTCCTCCTCTTGTACCCCTACATACTACATCTTGTGTCTCCACTACTCAAGGCCTCTGTTATCATACCTGGCCTTTCTTTCTCTATGCTACATCATTGTTCCAGACTTATAAATATCTCATTCTACATTACTCGTTGCTTGCTGCTTGCTATATAAAACTATAGTTGCACCGTGAAAAGAGGGACAACAGCAAAATAAATTAGCCTTAGACACCTGGTCAGTTGGGGAAACTGCTGTCTCTGCTAAATGAAGTAAAACAAGCTGCAGTCATGACAAAAAATACGAAGACTGAGAAAGCCTTGAGGCCACAAGAATTCACTACATTCTTATGGCCTATTACTAGGAACAGCAATAGTGTGTGATTATAGATACCAGGATTTAGATATAAAATTATTAAATGAACTTTGTCTTACGGTTTTGCTGATCAAGAAAATATGTTCTATGAAAAGTGTGGAGAGCAAAAGCAGAATGACTTTTATAGACCACTGGTGCCTGGAATCCAGGCTGACAAACTATGTGAACATTTTAGAGAGGTGTAGGTAAAAGGGCTTTTCCTATGGAGAGTGTTACTCTTGTGGTTAGGACTGATAAAATAAACAAAACCAAAAAAAAGCCTTAAATTTCTGAAAAGAGGAGAGGAGATATTACAAGCTGCCACATGTGAATATGTAGGATTTTGCCTCTCATAATCAAAACTGTGAGAATACACTGAAATACACTGCAGATTTGGGAAAGCATAGCTTGCTGTCTGTTTCAGAGGTGTGTTTAAGTCTGGTTTGCCTTTGTCTAATTTGCATTACAAATTTGAAAATCTTTCATGCTACGGTGCTTCTCCTCAGCTCAATGGATTAATACATTAATTTGTTGAATCTCTGTTCATTCAAGATTAGAGCATGATAATGTTCCCAGACAGTGCATTTCTCATAGCTCTACTGCTAAGTAATGAAAAGCCTTGAAAATGACATAACTACACCTTATATTATTCCTTCTGAATTTAAGAATAGATTTGAGTCAGATGGCTTTAGATTACATTTACTTTTATGCAGAGACTAACACACCTACAGCCCTCTCTCAGGATGACATTATTCAGGCAAGGGGAGGAACTGTGTGACTTTATGCATTGCACATTTTTAATAACACAACAATATCTAAGAATTGAAACACATAAGAGGTATGCAAGTTTATTTCAGTTTCCTCCTCATGAGTTAAAAACAATAGCTCCCAATTTCAATGAGAATTTCCTAATCTATCAGGGTCCAGATAATAGAGGGAAGGGGAGGAGAGAGGAAAGGGGAAAGGAAAGGGGAAAGAAAAGTGAAAGAAAGGAAAAAATATTTTTTATAATTACTCATTTACATATATAGAAACTTCTTTCTTAGCAAATGGCTCTATGTGTTCCATTTTAAAAACAAGTTATGTACTATTTCCTTGATTGTCTGTGGTGCCAGAAATTCCATTCAGTTAAATGACATTACTCTTTCATTAGAAGTTGATAGTGATTTCAGCAGTAATTATCAGTGTCACATATAATATATGAGCAATAGAAGTAAAATAAGGTGATTGAGGAGAATTATAACAGAATATATACAAACCATTGATATTGTTTTTTGAACAGTTTTTCACTGTATTTATGGATTCCCTCTTCTGTATATCATCACTACTCACAAATGCATCAACACAGAATGCAGTAGATTGGAAAGTAGCCTCCAGGTTAAAACGCGTGCCATAGTTAATTGATGCTGGAATGCTAACTCTAGGGAGCTCTTCCACTGTTTTTTCACTGAGCTCCAATGCCCTTGCTATAACAGATCTTTCCTGAACTACAGAAATAGCAGATAGATAGTCAAAGTAATTCTGTGAGTCATCTTCCAGTGATGTCCACAAAGGCACTTAGAGGTGTCCAATTCCTTATCCTAGGAGAGCCTTGAAACCCAGACCACTCAAGCAGTATTAGTGTCACCAATCTTTCTAAGAGCAAGAAATTCTACTCTAGAAATTCCAGACAATTTTTAGCCTCTGTCATTTTCAAATCAAGTAAAATTCAATAGTTTTTCACTGTAACTACTACTGTTAATATTAGTAACTTCAAATTACTAGATCTATCTATTCAATCTTACTATATCTAATCACTAAAGCTATTTTGAAATCAAATTCTTTAAAATTGATATAAAAGAATCTGCATGTGTGTTTATGTTTTTCAACAATGTTCTTCACATTTAGTTTTAGATGCAACTATTTTTTCATCCAATTTGGCAGCTCCAGCCCTGAGAGGCTGCAGCTGAGCTCTCAGGATATATTTCAAGACCATGACGTCGAATATCCAAAACTGACTTCAATATCTGACTTAAAATATCTGTAGTAAACAGGGTCCTTTACCTTACAGAGGAATAATAGAATGTTTTGTTTTGTTTTGTTTTGTTTCAGGTACAATGTATTTAATTGTTATTCAAATCAACTCACATCAACTAGTGTGGAAACATCTTTCTCGTAGTACTTACCATGTTCTCACGCTACAGAGAGTAAATCAAAGAATCATAGAATCATAGAAAGGTGGGTTGGAATGGACCTTAAGGATCACCTAGTTGCAACCTCCCCTGCCATGAGCAAGAGCACCTTCCACCAGACCAGGTTACTCAAAGCCCTATCCAACCTTGAATTGAACATATGCAATTATGGGGCATTCACAATCTCTCTGGGCAACCTGTTCCAGTGTCCCGCCATCCTCACAGTAAAAGAATTTCCTTATAGCTAATTTAAATCTACCCTCTTTCAGATTAAAGCCATTGTCTGGTTTTGGTTTGGTTTGGGTTTGGTTTTATTTTTTATTGGAAACTTGTTTCAAAATATCCGATCTTTATTTTCTGGTCTTAAGCATCTAACTGATCAGCTAACACACACACACACAAAAAAATCACCACTCATAATAACCCACTCCTTCATAACTATGAACTTTGACCAAAAAAATCTGCAGTATATTTTAAGGATTATAAGGATCACCAGGATTTTGTCACTTTGAGAATTAGGGAGCTGTAACATCTCTTGCATCAAAGCAGCTGCTGGCATTTTCCAAGTGTATGTGGTTCTTTACAGAAAATCAATTTGCTTTGGATGTTTTCTTTCCTCCCTTGTCTCCATTTCAGCATAACTCCTTTTGCAAAATAGTAATGATCTGTTTTTCAATAGAAGGTAAAACAATCTTTTATTTATTTATATTTTATTATGGTTTTAGTAACTGTTTCATCAACATAGTATTTGGAAGTTCTATATAAAATGTCTGTGAGTATTTCAAAGCATTTTAAAGACTTTATTTTCTTTTGTACCTACTTTTGATGCTTTATTATCATTTATTCCCTCTTACTGTTCCCACTTATATTGGGGAAATTGAGCATTATGCTGTCAGACACAGACACTGAGATTTTTTGCAATATGCAACTCAGTTCTGCCTTAGAAATTTCATTGTACATTCTTTTTGCCTCTAGTTTTGCACCAGTATGTTGCAACTCAGATTTAGTACTACATTTTTTTAAATGGCCACCCTGTCAGGAAGACCAAGCAGATGAGACCCTCTATAGACAGATAAGAGCAACCTCACATCCACATTTAGTAGATCATCATAGGTCCTCATAGGTGACTTCAAGTACCTTGATATCCATTGGAGGGACAACATATCAGGGCATAAATAATCCAGGAAGTTCCTGGAATGTGTTGATGATTACTTACTTCTTCAAGTAATAGAGAAGACAGCGGAGAGAGATGTTATGCTGGACCCTGTTCTCATCAACAAGGAGGGGCTGGTGGGGAATGTGAAGCTCAAGAGCAGCCTTGGCTGCAGTCACCATGAAATGGTGGAGTTCAAGATACTTAGGGCATGGAGAAAAATACACAGTACTCTTGCTGCTCTGGACTTTCAGAGAGTAGACTTTGGTCTCTTAAGGGATCTGCTTGGTAAAGTATCATGGGATGAAGCCCTGGAGGAAAGAGTAGCTAAAGAAAGTTGGTTAAAATTCAAGGATCACCTTCTTCAAGCTCAGAAGCAATGCATCCTGACAAAGAGGAAGTCAGGGAAAAACACCAAAGGCCTGCATGGGTGAAGGAGTGCCTGGACAAACTCAAAGATATAAAGAAGCCTATAAAGGGTGGAAGCAGGGAGAGGTAGCCTGGGAAGAATACAGAGATATTGTCCAAGCACCTAGAGATAAGGTTAGGAAAGCCAAAGCCCTCATCAAGGGCCAAGGATGTCAAGGGCAACAGGAAAAACTTTTATAGTCAGTGATAAAAGGAAGGCTAGGGAAAATGTGGGCCCTCTCTGGAAGGAAATGGCAGACTTGATTACCCAGCATATGGAGAAGGATAAGGTACTCAATTACTTTTTTGCCTTAGTCTTCACCAAGTTCTTTGAAAAACATACAAATAGTATTCTGCATGAGAAAACCAAAAAAAGGAAGTCACTTCAGGTATATGCCATGGACGGGCAAATTAACTCCTGCTTTGAAGGGAGACAGATTTACCTCTCACATACTGTCATGGAGAGTATATAGTTGTTATCTAGAGGTGTCATCCTGTTCCATGGGGCTGGTGGATGTATGATGAGGTACACTGATGAATTATGTGATTGACTTCTGTATGGCTTATATGTCACTGCTGCTTCCACCAATGAAAAAGTATCAGATGGTATCTGCAAAAAAATGTGTCATTTGGTTCTAAAGAAACGTCCAACCCGCACTGCAGAGCAGCTGGAACAACAACTACCATCTCTTCAGGTTTGATCCCCTTTTCCATGTCTTTTCCATAGAAAAGCCCAGACCAGTTATATCTCCCTAACCTTTAAGGGCAGCAAACTTATTTCTCTGCAGTGCTGAAAAGACTTGGGCTGATAGTAGTAATGTACGCTGGGTAATACCCACTACAAAGTATGTTCCCTGTTGCATTTGGACGTTGAGTTCCCAGATAATTTTTGCCATTAAGAGTATCTCCTCTCAGTTTCTCATAAATTTAAATCATAAGGATGGTCTTTCTCTCTTTATTTCACACATCTGCATTGTACTAAATACACTGAACCAATCCCATACTGAGATACCTAAGCATTATTTCAATATTACTATTATCAACACAAGCTGGAAGGAATCGTATTTTCTAAAAGTATATAATTCAGTCATCCATATTTCTGATAATTACTGGTTGGAGTAAGGATTACGACTCATTCTCTTAAACATATGATTGACAATCATTGCAATTGCTTCTCAATATAAAACTAGAAAACTGAAGGAATATTTTCTTCCTGAAATTTGATATCAGAGAGAACTTTTTTCTCCAGTTTCTATACTGGCAGAAACTGTCTAGCTTCAGAAGCCTTTTGGATCTGTTTTTCACAGCTGCTACTGTCTTGTACATATGGAAAATGAACAGAATATTGAAATCAACAGTACGGTCTAATTATGTTAACTCAACATGAATGCCGCTTGATACTTAATACAGATCTGACAGTGACTGTGTTGATGCTCTCAGTTGTTCTGTTTTACTTCCATCATGTAAGAAAAGTACAGCCATATTGAAATTTTCTTTACCTGTCTCATCATGTGTTTTCTAACAACTCATTAAGTAATTAAACCTTTTGAAACCTTCAGTCTTAAACTGTGTTGGTTGACACTGACTTTTGTGAAGTAGGCCATCAAAGAGCTTTAAAAACTCCCAACAAAATAGAATTTGTCTCCAAGTAATTAATTCTACAACAACAAAATTAAAGGCGAGGAATATCTTTATAATCATTGCTGAATTCCTATTTCAAGATATAAGCCTTGTCCAAGCACAACTGCAAAGTTATTCATTAAAGCTCCAAGTGTTTTTTAAGTAGTTTAAGTACTTTTTTTGTTTTATTTAACATAAACATTACAAAACGTAACTACCCTTTTATACCTCATCTTAAATCTCTTTGAAGACTAAAAGTATTACTGCTGTACAGATTTTTTTTTATTCAAAATGTACTTTTTTTTCAGTTTTCACTTAAATGCTTACACTTTGGAAAACTTCACCCCATGTGTAAACCATTCCATAAATCTACTTATGATCTTAATCAATATGATCACATTATGGCATTATTTTTAATATGTTGTCAGTTTAAAACTTTATTATCATATTCATTTCACCATAATGATCTGTTGGCAGAATTTGTTTTATAGTCTCTCTAAATCATCTTTAGAGACACTTTTTTCAGATTAAATTAGAAATATATTACACTACTAGATTAAGTAGTTTCCTTCTATCTGTGTAGATATAAAAAACCATTTAAAAAGGTGTCAGGAGTGATATAAAACTGCCATTACAAAAATTACTGAGATTTTACAGGCATCTTCTGACACTAGCACTAACTTGTGAACTTAATAGTCTACCAGCTTATGTTGCTTTGTGTTTTGTACCATAATAAAGCATTCACAATTCAGGCTAAGAAAACAGTTTGTTCTAGATATAATTTTGTAACTTTTTCACCAGTGGTGAAGTATAGTATTTATAATATGTATAATAGAAATGAAATTTTAGCTAAAGATTATATTTTGTCCTAATACTCTATTTCACCTACTTCTCTTCTGTGGTTTAAAATATCTGTCATGCATTATTTTTTTTTACCCACTTCTCATATTCTTTCCAGTAGTTTTCAATAACACTACCTTTTAATAATTCAACATTTCACAAATTCACATACATGTATATATTATATTTATACACAGTCCTTGTTGTTATGTCTTAAGTATGGGTAAATATTATTTATTTATTTATTAATAGGGGAAAAAAAATTTAAGAACCAGGAAATAACCAAACCAGAACATTTAGAAAACTTGAGTTTATAGGTATATTGACACATAAAATTCTCTAGTCACTGTCTAACAATTTTTTTAAAGTTTAGGGTTTTTTTTTTTAAATTATGTTAAAATACATAAGAGATAAAAGTGTGAATATTGTTTTACACAGTAATAATTTTATATGTGTGTGAATACATTCAAAGGCAGGAGAGGGCAGGGTTTAGGCTATAAGAATTATTTAGACATTTTCACTTCATTCTTTGCTTTGCTGCTGTGTAATTTTCTCACAGAATTAAAGGATAGCTGAGGTGGAAAGGCACCTCTGGAGATCATGTAAGCCAAATCACCTGCTACAGCAGGGACAAGTAAAGCAAGTTTCTCTGAGTTGTATCCATTGAGGTTTTTAATATCTCCAAGAAGGAAGACTCCTCTTTGGGCAACCTGTGTCTGTGCTCAGTCACCCTCAGTGAAAGAATGTTTCCTGATGTTCAGAGGGAGCCTCCTGTGTTTTGGCTGTGCCCATTGCCTCTAACCCTGTCACTGGACACCCCTGAAAAGAGTCTGGATCCACCCTCTTTGAATCCTCCTGTCAGTTAAACATTGATGAGATCCTCCCAAAGCCTTCTCTTCTCCAGGCTGAACAGTCATGCTTCCTCAGTCTCTCCTCATAGGACAGATGATCTTCGTGAGCTGGACTCACTGGATGTGCATATCTCTCCAGGGAGCCCAGAAACACACAGTACTTCAGGTGTAGCCTTACCAGAGCTGTTGTAATTTTTTAAGGGAGTTGGGACTTGAATTCGAAATTTACATCTTCGTTTGATACTTTACTTTCATCAACACAGTCTTCACAGAGCAGTGAACTGTGTAAAACCTATGAACCAGAGACAATGGATAGTGGGTATATGGGCGCCTGTGTAAAAAATGAAACCATAAGAAAACACCTCAATGAAAAAGCATTTTTATCTAGAGTGATAAGATTGCATGATAGATGGTCTTGTAAAATATACTTCTTTTATGACTTTTATGAAGGTCTGGAAAACAACAGAAGAGAAACCATAAAAATTACCACAGCAGTTTTAATTTTTCAGAATGAAGTACTACTTAAGCATGGTAAGCATGTAAATGATCTTAATATGTATTCTGTTCTATAAAACATGATTTTTAAAACATATGATTGACATCTATGATGTATCTTCTGTCATTATAATACATTTACGCACACTTGTACACATCCATTGAAATTTTTAGGCATCTGAAAATCAGGCTTCTGGGCCCTTATTCATTGGCCCAGGCAAAGTAAAGTAATGCTATCTGACATGTCTTAAGGCATTCAGGACATTCACACGAGCCATTCACAAAGGGGACACTGGACCAAGAAGAAAGCCATGCCCTTGTGCAGAAATCTGGAGGGCAGATGACATAGCTGACAGCATCTCATAAAGTACTAGATGTCCATGCTTAGTTAACTGAATCCTGTTCTGGGGTGTGATGAATTTTACCTTTTATAGTGTTGGATGTTGACTTCTATGCAATTCTAGGACCTGTGAAACATGAGCTTAAGTAAATGAGGCACATAAAAAGTTCTTGCATCTCTGGGGTAAATAAAAGATATACAGGAGTTGAATTATTACTTCATGGCTTTAGATTCAGACACCTCATTTCAACCAAAAGCTCACTTGGCACTCTAGAGATTTTTTTATTTGCTTATGGAACCAGTCACTATTCTTCTGCTAGCTTACGTACTGAAGGTTTAGGTGCAGTTGAGCTTTGCAATGAAATAAAATCACAACCCCCCCAAATTCACATCATGTTTTTTCAGATATTTTTAGTATGTTTTTCTAACTTCATGACTGGTCAGTTTTTTCCCACAAAGTAGTTATGGTTACTAGTGTGATTTACTTGGTTACTTAGTAACATTTGCATGGTTGTTACTATCAGGGGTATTCATGAGAATCATAAACAGTTCGACTGCCCATATATATGTTTTTGTAAGGCAAAGCAAATGCCTTTATTGTGTTTAAGTAGCCAGGGATGGCAACACCAGGAAGGGATGGCTTCTGTAAGAAGGCATCAAGAACTTTCCTCATGTTGGTCAGAGATAGATCCATCTGTCTCCAAGATGAACACACCACTGTCAAAGATAAGCCAACCAATGATGCTATCGGTGCCTCTATGACAACATATTTAATGGCAAAAGTAAGAAAACATGAAAGAAACAACTCTGCAGATACCAAAATCAGTGAAGAAAGTGGGGGAGGAAGTGTTCCGGGTGCTGGAGGAAAGAGTTCTCTTCAGCCCATGGAGGACCAAGGTGGGGCAGATAACCACCCTTCAGCCTGTGAAGTAACCTATAGCACAGAAGGTGGATATGCCTGAAGAAAACTGTAGCTTGTGGAGAGCCTACTCTGGAGTCATTGTGACCCATGAAGAGAAGCCCATGCAGGAGTAGATTTTCTGGAAAGACCTGTGGCCTGTGGGGGACCCACACTGGAGCAGTCTGTTCCTGAAGCACAGCAGGTAACTGTGATAAGGTTTACCATTTTATTAATTAACAAATAAAATAATCATATCTAGGAAAGCTAGTAAAATATTTAAATATTTCATAGTTTGTCTCAGTGTGTCATAGTTTGAAGCCTACCTAAAAGCACCGCTCAGATAAGTGAAACCTTGACTGAACCTTTGCAGCTTTAACTCAGTAGATGTTTCTAGTAGGTGCTGGGAAAAAAAAAGAAGGTCAGATAATTGTTTTGAAGGAAGCTTACCAAAAGCTCTTTTAACAATTGGAAAATTGGTAAGTGATAGCAGCCCAGATACCAATAGCTAAGTGCCTTTGGATGTGAAGAATGTCTAACAGGTTGGCCTGGGGAGGCATGACCAAAAAGATCAGCTAATTTAGAAAACAATTAAGGTGTGTAGAAAATAGTTCCTTGATGGGAAAACATGCACAAACACCCTAGAACTGTGAAGAAAGCTGAACCTAAGGAGGAACTACTATTTATGGAAGGCTTCCAGACAGGATTTGGATACAATGACTGGTTAGATGTCAGTGTCTGGCCTGGATCTACAGGCTAGTTTGAACTGAACTAGAGGTCCTAGGGCCCCATTTATTATGAGCATGAAGTGTATGCTTGTTATAGAAAGGAAGCCTTAGAATAGGAATCACTGTCCATCCACTGTACCAGTCCCACAAGAAGTGAATTCTAGATTTTATCTTACCAAGTTTTGTGCTTCTGTTCAGAGTGGTCTTGCACTCTGAATTCGTCCATGACACAGTACTCTTTGATATTCTTTGTAGTTAGGGGAGTCTGAATGTGCCTTCAGAACCTCAGAGTGCTTATTAATGGTTCTTCCTTCTTTTTATGCAGTTTCTGTTTTAGTTAGAACCTTTCGGTGAACCTGACCTGACTGTGTATGGACATTGACAGTGCAATAGAGTCAGTCCCCTGTGCTCCTGTTACAATCAATGGAATCACTAGGTCATAGTTGGTCTCATGCTGAAGTATACATAGGTCAGAAAAAAACAGTGTTTTTTTCAATAAGAACATTATAGTCATACCAGGGGAGTGGGATTTTTTTGGGTTTTGTTTCTTTTTTAACTATATTATGAGAAAAATCTGAATGAAGCAAAATGTAAGCAAAACCAAATAAAAATAGTCATTTGGGGAATCTGAGTGACTCAATTCTATATTTTAAATTCAATTTAAAAAAACAGGAATGTGATTTGTTTTTTCTAATCAATTCTCTAGACATAATAAAAATACACGCTTTAACACCAAACATTATTTCTGTATTTTTATATCTATAAATTTTATCACAAAACAGCAACATCAAAATCTTCAATCCTATGCCTCAATTTAGCAGAAAACCTTTTTTCCAAGCAACCTTTAGATTGTTCACACATTTGTAACCATGTCAGAAGGAACAAGACAGACATGACTTCTGACCTATTTTAAGAATGACAGATTGCAACATTTAGAAGTAAAACATTCCCTTCATGTGTTTGTTTTGGTTTGGTTTTTTAAGTTAATAACCAGAAACCAACATTACTTGATATCTGTATATCAAAATCCAGTATAGAGTCACTTAATGCATATTGTAACTCCAAGAAGTACATTGAAATACCCCATCTAGATACCATATAATGCATTCAATCTAAAAAAATACATAATTTAGATGTGGATTTCTTTGTACAGTGACATTTTTTCACTGAAGACATGACACAATACACACTGAAAGAAATAGGAAGTCCTGATACTTGTTAAAATAAGCTTTGGATTATTTCTTCAGTTGGAAGAATAAAAAATCAAGCCCAAAAGAAATCAATATTTCTGAAACAGGATGATTTTTGTTTGTTTGTTTAGTTTTTGTAACATTAACAGACTGCTTCCATCCACTCAGAGATAATAAACTGTTTTGCTTATCCAGTGAAACAACCTCTTCAACATCTCCATCCATTTTAAGACAGTCATAGAAAGAAGGAAATTTATTCAGATAGAACTTTCTTGGCTGTTATTCAAAAATTCATTTTATGATATTCTTTCTTTTACACATTTGCAATGTTATTCTTGGAAATTTACAATAGGGACAAATGTTGAGTCTGAGTATTATAGTAATAGAGATATCTACAGCGTAACTATGGTGTGGGAACATTGGATCATTAGTAGCAAGTTTCTGTAAAGAATGCAAAAATTTCTGCACACATTTTCTGACCACTGAATAGATATAGTTCAAGGCAATGAATGGACTATGATCATTGCGAGCAAGAGGATCATTAGGAAGAGTTCATGTTTCTGCTTTTTCTGCCATTGACTTGCTCTTTTAAAGATGCTTTCCAAAGCAAGATTCTTTTAAATTTTGGAAGATCTAAAGCACTGAACATGAACTTGTGTGAATTATTGGCTACATAAAATCACAGTAGAATCTTTTTTAATAAAATATCTGTACAGTTACTGTGTATATAAACTACAGCAAAATGACTATGCAGGCAATGTATTAATCCTCTTAGGTCCTTGGCCAACAAAGGATATCCTGTTAAAAAAATCTCCACCTTGATGCCACCAAAAAAACCAAGGAAGAAATATGACCTTGTGCTTCCTTGTATGCACAACTCAACAACTCAAAAGGCTCCAGAAGTATGTAAAACCTTCCCAGTGACGGTCTGTAGACTGGCCCATTATAGCACCATCAGTGAAGCAAATCACAATGAGATTTACTGTCCTAAATTGCTTACAATTTTCCCAAGGCTTTAGTGAGAGATGGTATTTTAAAGAGGAAGTTTAAGTCGGTCTCACAATTAGAAGCTGTGCATTATCTCATATCTTATGTTTTAGCATATCATCAAGATTTCTATTTCACTAAACTTTAGGCTGCCAATGGCATGTAAATAAGATGTTTATGTAGACAAATTCAGTGAAGTAGTATCTGTTCTGTTTCTACAGCATAATAGAAGGAAAGGACAAGTGGAGTTTTAGTGTTCTTCTAATCATCAATTCTATCTCCACTGTTCACATTCCTGAATTCTGGGGGTTTCTTGCTTTTTGTTTTGTTTGTTTTGTTTTGTGTTTTGTTTTGGTTTTTACTTTGTTTGTTTATTTGTTTCCATTTTGGGGGACTACTAGAAGTCCCAAAGTAGAAGATGTAAGTTTGAGTTTGCACTTTCTTCTTCTCCCTTCCTCACCCTCTGCTTTTCTTCCATGCAAGCCATTGAAAGGTTTTATATAGTAAAAATAAGAGTAAATCCTGAAAGTCATCATTTGGAGCTTTTTCATGAATGGAAGCATAATAAAGCAAGAAAACGTCAAGTTATTTTGTGAAAAAACTATTTGACAAAGTAAGCCATTTTTATGATAACAGATCACCTGTGAACTGGTAGAGGTTTCTACAAATGTTATTATTTAGCTATGAATCATTCCCATGGAAAAATAAAAGGAAATGCAACCTGTGAGTGTTCTTAGACTTCTGTGATTATACCCTATTGGCATTTTTCATCTCAGTGCAGGACACTGCTCACCTTGGTGACACATAATATTTTTTTCTGAAATTCTTATAAATGGGAAAATAAGTAAATGAGTAACAAATGAAAACAGAATGTAGCTGTCTACATAAAAAAGTTAATATATTTAATGAGAATCTTTATTCCCCAAATATTTGTGAAAACAGAGTGTTTATATAGGATTATTCAGAAAATGAACAATAAAATGTACAAAAATATCTAAGTGGAATTTGAACATATTTGTTTAAAGGTGACCTGTATTATTCAGACCAATATAATCCTTAATGCTTAGAATATATCAAAAATGATATTTTTTTTTCCGCATTGATTTTGAACAGTAGGTAGGAGATTACAATTCTCTTTATGAACTAGAATACAGTGAGTATACTCATTTACAGTGACAAATAAGGCAATTGTAACATAAATAGCTGCTAGCTATTTTTTGGAAAGCACTGTTTTGTTAGATAGCGATGAAGGAACCACTACAAACAAGCTGTTATATTTTTACAAAGTTGCCAGCTACACTTTTTATGAGCCTGGATTGCTCTTTACAAGTATTATAAAAGCAGACTAGCATTCATGTGTGTCTTTGATTGTGTTCAGTGAAGGCAATGTAATACTGCAAACATAACAAGGTCTGCAGGAGTTCCCTTTGTACAACTGAGTGCCTGTGTTCTTTTTAATAATTATTTTATCTCATTATAACTTTACATAAACAAAAACCCCCACAGAAATAGTAAATATATGTATGTTTGATATTATATTAATTTTACTCAACATAATACCAATAACCTCACAAACTACTGAGTAACTGAGGTGGTTTTTTGTTCACTATCAAACAAAATATTTCTCAGAAAATTTGTCAGTGAGCCCATTTCATGAGGACTTTTTTTTCTCACTCATTATCTCAGTCAAGGAAAGGAAAATCAAGCTTTTACACCTTTTTTTTTTTTTTTTTTTTTTACTAATACAATCTTGTACTTCAGATTTGGCCGTGGAGCAAGCTGCTTCAGAGCTTTAAATTAAATCACTGGTATGTGAGTCCTCAGAATCTTATTGTCAAGTGGTTTCAGTTGGACTCACTCTTTCTGTCTTCAAATCCCAAATTCTCCCTTAGGCATCCAACAAGAAAGAAGACATACTACATCACTGATGTCAGGCTAAATAAATTAATACTGTTTCTAATTACAGGAGTTGTTTTCAATATAGAATAATATTCACAACAAAGTCATAATTATGAATGCCTGATTCCCTTTATACTGTTTTTTCAATCATGTTTGAGGTGAATCTATTTACTGACTGCAAAAACTTTTTTAAGGAGAAAGATTCCACATGGTAGTAAATATTTTGCCAAGATATCCCATGCCTGTATTCTGAGTTTTCATTGATTCTAGGAGGAGTATAAGGCAGAAAGCCTTATAACTTTATTGACTCTTTTAGATTACCTGAATTAAATGAGATGAATACCCCACTAGTATTTCACACATTACAAAGTCTTCATTATTCTGAATGACTTTGTATTATAAATAAACAAGTAAAAGATAAAATTAATTTGCAGCAAATTGATACTACTGATGCAATTTAAAAATGATATTTATGTAGTTTTATTTTTGCCTGTTTCCTATGAAATGTTCTCACTACTCATCAAGTCTAATAGATAGTCAGTCATACAAAGCACTTCAGAGATGTTGCAAAGATTGACCTCTCTTTAAACCTCCTTATACAATATCTCAACTTCTTAATACTTAATGGTATGTAGTAAGAATTACAGGCTTTATTCTATTAACTATGTGTTGCTGAAGAATATGTTATGAGATGTGGATGTGAGATAGAAGTGGGTACAATATATCACTTTGATTATTGTAATAGTCAGGGAAAATGTACAAGAAACACAACTACATTGCCATTTTGGCACAACCAAAATCCACTGAAAAAGTGCTACTTAAATTTCATGGGATTAGCATAGCTAATGGAGTCTGAGAGTGCTGTATCCGGACTTGGAGAGTAACTAAAACTTTCACTTTTATGTATGCTACTTCATTAATTTTTCTTACCTATTTTGGTGAGTTTACCCTGGTTGAGCACCAGGTGCCCACCAAGCCCTTCTATCACTCCCCACAACCTCCATCAGTACAGTACGCAGGGAGGGAATAAGATGGAAAGAAAAGAACCATGGGTTATGATAGACAAAGATGTTATTCTCTACTCCCCATCTGCAGGCGATGTTGGGCTGAGTCCAGGAAGCAGGGCTCCAGAACACATATTGGTTGCTCAGAGTACAAGCCGAATGCCCCCCCATCCTCCTCCTGCCCTCTCCCTTTATAGTTGAGCTGATGTCATATGATATGGAATATCCCACTGGTCAGCTCAGGTCAGCTGTATTCCCTCCCCCATCATGCTCCCCCAGCCTTTGGTGCCGTGTGAGCACTGGCAGTCATAAAACAGGTGTGTTATAAACAACCTCTAGCTCCCAGTACTGCAGCATGAGGGCTGTATGAGGAAAATCAGCTCAGCCAGACCCACTACACTTATGAATTAAAAAAGGCAAACAAATAATTATTCATACTTTATAATATTTCATAAAACTTTATTGCTCTCTCCTACATTGTCTTTAATCTGCTTTCAGTTTAAACCTGGACATAGTACCTCCAGAAAGGAGTAGACTAGCTAACTGTGAGAATCTCATGTATTCTAATCTATGCATAATAATCTTTATGACTCTGAAGAAGATACTAATACAATTTATGACAAGTGTATGTTAAAAATAATAATTGTAATTCAAAATATATTTTCAGTTGTTTCTACTTATTCATTTTCTTAAGTATAATTCATTTTCTTAAGTAGAATTCCACTAACTTTTAAAGGCATGCATTTAGATAGTTTAACAATGTCCTTCACTGTGATAGGTCATTTCATTTATCATTGCTCTGACAGTCTCTATATTTAAATCAGTAAACAAGGCTTATAAGCCTGCTGGTGGCAAAGATACATGATTACATGAAAAGCATTTATTAGAGCTGTTCATATTGTATCTGCACTAATATTACATTGGTTTAGAATAATTTATAGCAGAAGAGGGCTGTTGGTTTGCCAGTAGGGTGGAACAACAGGAAGGGGTTGAGTCTGCAGTTATCAGAAACACAGGCTATCGTTTCAATCTATATGTAGTACTAATGTTAATTAAAAGACAATATATTTTTTTCATTGATAGAATATTCATAAGTCACGTTCTTGTTTATTTGATCGTATGGTGTATTTTGAAATAATATATTAATGCTATAAAATCAACTACTTTAATCTGATTTTGTTTCCTATTTTTCTTTAAAAATATTTGTAACTGCTACTTGTGAAATTTGCACCCTACAAGGTTATTCATATATGTTCTACATATTTGACAATGTCATGAAACAAAACACCTACACTAGTTTAGTAATCTCTGAATTCAAAAAGAAACTAGCCCATTTGCCAGCTTTCCTCTGAAGGAATATGGATGAAATGGGGGGCATAGTGACAGAGGATAAGGAAACGGCTGAGATACTTAACGCTTTCTTTGCCTCAGTATTTAACACAAAAACAGATTATCCTCAGGGCAACTGGGCTTCTCAGTTGGTAGGCAGGGATGGGGAGCAGAATATCCCTCCTGTAATCCAGGAGGAGGTAGTTAGGGACCTGCTGTGCCATTTAAATCCAAACAAGTCTATGGGTCCGGATAGGATTCACCCTAGGGTCCTTAGGTACCTGGCACAAGAGTTAGCTAAGCCGCTCTCCATCATTTATCAACAGTCCTGGCTAACTGG
>JANHFZ010003714.1:0-27244 GCA_027560215.1 Halcyon smyrnensis | reverse complement strand
GTAGCTAGGTGCTGTGGTGTCAGGTCTTAGGCTGGACTTGATGATCTCAAAGGTCTATTCCAGCCTCAGTAATAATTATGTGATAATTCTGTGATAATATCAACCTTGTGCCTTTGAAGCAATGTCAGGACAGCTGATGTCTTCCTACTTTATTAAAATTGGTACTATTATATAATTTTTGAAAATTTAATGTAGATATCCTTAAGGCCAGTAGGAAAACAGAAAGGTAACTATTGGCTTTTTCATATACACTGACAATGACCATTAGAAACACAAATTTTCCTAGACCATTCACTGATACAGTTAAAATCAGAAGAATTATCATTAGTAATGATTGCACTGATTTTTAACTGCTTTATATAGAACAGTAAACCAGCTCAGATTCAAAGACAAAAAGATCCCGTAAGATTATGTTCTTTCAAAGGTGCTTAGAGAGTGATTCAATACACTGAAGTAGAGACTTAGGGCTCAGATGACTTAAACATGGCCATGTGGCACCATTTGAGATGCTACAAAATATTCAAGAAAGTGCAGGGCAGAGGTAAATAAGAAAGATGGTTTATGGGAATCCTACCCCTCTGGAGGGGTAGCTGGGGGCCAGGCAGGATGACCTAAGAAGTCTCAGTTGATACTAAAAAACCTAAAAATATGTCTTGGCAAATATACTGGGTCCCCTATTAGCTACAATGGAAGCTTTGTCATTTGTAGGGTCCTACAACAGAAACGTGATTTGAGCTGTCTTGATCTTGAGGTGAATACCTACTGAAGCTCAGTTTCATAGTACAATTTAACTCCTCAGTTTTGTCATGGCAGAACTGCCTTCTAACTCTTCTCATCTCCTGCAATGATAGCTGAGTGTCATCTTGTTAGCCATGTTCTTAAATCTTGGAGGAAGATCAAAATATGCTGCAATACTCCTGGGGAATAAAAAAGGATTATTCTAGACAGTATCTAGTGGAGCTGTCATATCTGATAATAAGAAATGACTTAAAATGGATGTATCCTGTGGAGCACCTATGACTTACATTCAAAAAGTTACAACAGATATTCTTGTGTTGTCCTTTCCAGAAACCTGAGTTCAAAATATTTGATCTGCAGGTCAAGGTACAGGGTTAGAGGAAAACCTAGCCAATTAAAAGTTACATCTAGTCTGCACACAGGATTCTTGTTCTAGGGTCAGATTCAGTTCACTGAATGCAGATATCAAATTCAAACACTCTTTTTAGTCAATGGAGGAAGTAGGCAGCTTTAGGGAGAGAATAATAACACACCAAAATACATTAATACAATATGATATGATATGAGAACAACTTTTCTAAAGTGTTATTTTCTTTCTATTGTCAGTTAAGAAGAGAGTACTTAGCTCAGATGTGGAAATCTGAGAATACAAAAAGATTAACATATAAAGACAATTTTAAATGTGATTGGGACTACTCAGGCATTTCTGTATTGTGATAGAAGCTGAAATATGGTTATATGTATGTGTGTGTGTGTACACTTGCACATGTGCACACACATGCACACTCATATTTACACATGTATAGAAGCAGACTTCCCACAGAAAAGAAGCAGCAGTCTGAGACAAACCCTGGGGCTGGGGATAGATTTGCCAAAACATGTCAAATCATGTAAATCAACACGACCAACTGAAGCTAAGACTTATGTGTCTTCCAAATGATGTGGAAATGCATCAACAGTGAGGTGTAATGGGAGAGGACAGTCAGAGGAAGTGGGATAACAGGGGAAATTCAGATATTCAGAAGTTTCTTCAGGCACACTGGATGAGTAAATTACTAATATATCTCTTCTATTTCCTCTGAGAACTAAGGAGGTGAAACCAGTACATAGGCCAAATAATGGTCTCAATTTATGAGAATTTAAGCTTTATTAGAACTAGAAATTAATAGTTCTGGAGTTCAGTGAGAAAAGATGGAAAACTTGTCTTTGTTACATCTTAATATGCTAAACAAAATGTAAATAATTCCATCCACCCAAACCTAAGCATGTAATTTTCTAATGAAAATACTAAATATGTAAATAGAACTCTGTCGTTTAGAGGGACAGAAGGATACTGCTGATGACTCTAAAAGTTTGGCAAGTGCTTATTGCTTCTCTGAGGCAACGGTTCCTTATGTCAGCATTAGGGACATTAGGATGTTAAACTTTCAGCCCTGACTACATTGTACATCTGAAGAAAAATGGGACACAATTGCTCTCTATGAGTAATCATGGTTTCTGCTTAAATAAAGACTTTTGGACATCCCCATGGTATCTCATAATCCAGTATTTTATAATTCAGTATGTAATACTGTAACTGTACATGTTACACTTTATTATATCTTTCCTTACTATTGTTATTATATTAATCTGCAAACAATATTTGACAACACCATTACAATGAATTTGTTCCTTTCACATTGCCTCAAGTGGTTATTTTACTTATGATCCTGTGTTGATTTTATTGCAATTCCTGAAGCTCCTCATTGATGATTTGATGTTTATTTTGGGTTATTATTTTTGTTAACTACTAGTGGCTAGTATTTAATTATAAAGGTAATGACACAAAACTGAAAAATTAATGGTGGGAAACTTCTGTAATTTAAAGAATAGGGGTAGGAACTAGAATAGGTAAAGGAGAGACATAAAAAATGAAAATATGTTAAATCATATGAAAAAGAAATTACAGGCAGAAAGCATGTACATAAGTTAAAGAATTATAAAGAGTAAACTGAGATCCTACAGAATAAAATAGCCAAATCAGAGTAAAAAAAAAAAAAAAATCTTAAATAGTGAAGCTAAATACCTCTTAAACCCAGATATACTAACTTCCTAGACTCCTTAATTTTCACCCTGAAATACGTAACCATAAAGCACTTACATTTTATGTTGGATATATTAAAGTCTGTTTTCCATATTTATTAGAAAGCTTCTTCAGCTGTTCTTACATTAAATTCAACATCAAACAAAATTTTATACAATGAGGTATTTTATATATTCTAATTTATAGTATATTTTTTTCCTTTGCATTATTCTAAAATGCTTTATTAAAAGCATTTACATATATCATATTTTAAAGAAAATAAGTGAGACAAATACTCACATACAAGCAAATAAAAAAAGGAATTCATTCACTACTTTCTGTTATCAGGCAGATGTCCAGCCACTTCCTGGGAAGAAGGGCTTCAGCATGCGTAACGGCCACAAATGTCATAATAATTTCAAGCTTGCATGCAGGAAGTTCCACCTCAACATGAGGAAGTACTTCTTTACTGTAAGCGTTACAGAGCACTGAAACAGACTCCCCAGAGAGGTTGTGGAGTCTCCTTCTCTGCAGACTTTCAAGACGTGTCTGAATGCAATTCTGAGCCATCGACTCTAGTTTTGGTCCTGCTCTGGCAGGGGGGGTTGGACTCAATGATCTTCAGGGGTCCCTTCCAACCCCTAACATTCTATGATTCTGTTGATTCAAAAGTCCGAGTTTCCAAGCCCCCTTGCTTTCTATCACTCCTCACCAAAGTGGGAGGCTAGGTGCAGCTGGGCAAGGATTCCGAGATAAACTCAATAACAATGTAGTGTTATTAAGCAGGTATTCTTTATTGCAGTGCTGGGCGCACAGGGGACTCTCCTCCAAATGTGCGTGCCAATGCAAGCTAGATACCTAGTTTATATGCAAGTTAAACATACATATTCATTATTAGAAAGGGCAGTCTTATACCAATGGTTATTGGAATTCATTTACATAGTCCAAGCATGTGTAATAAAATTAGGGTTAGGGTCTTTTCCCCCACCAGTGGTCTTTCATAGTATTCCTCACATTGTTCGTTAGTTGAACTCTGGGCTTTCTTTGCTCATATATGGTCATGGGGTTATCTCATCCACCCTTTGGCTTATCCATCCACTCTGGGATGCTCCAAGAAAGCCAATTTAAATTAGTTCCCATGTGTTTATCATCCTCTTCTGTGATTATCTTGACATCTTGAGTCCCTGTTACCAGTGGTGCTCAGGCTTAATAAATCATCTCAAGGCTGGTTTGACTTTTGCCAGCAAGAAGTTCTACGTTTCTCATTATCAACTCTTCCACAGATATCAAGCCTTTAATCACCTCCTTTTCTTTTATCCTTGCAAATTCTTTTGCAGAAATTATAAACCACTGTTCTCTTCCAGAGAATAGCGAAATATTTGCAAATCAAATCTTGGGCCAAACCCATAGCTTGAATTATAATAGGAACAGTAACCTCCGATTGGCCTTTTCCAAAATTCAGGCCAGATATAGCTATCACAGTTCCAGTGAGTTGAGGACACCCCATGTAAAGGAGCCTCATGTCTCCCTTAGGTAAGGCAGTACAAATCCAAGTCTTTAGCCTTGATAGCATTAATTAACATAGTTTCAAAATTTATGTTCCTGTCCCAAACAACAATTTTTACAGTAATCAACATAACAATAAAATATATGGCCCCCATTTTACTGTGTTTTGTGATTTTAACTTAAGTGGACCTAAAGATTCTGGTGATCTTCAGAGGTCCCTTCCAACCCCTAACATTCTGTGATTCTGTGATTTCACTATTGATTTGATAACAATTATGATTGCAGTTTGATATCATTGCTTCACAAAAAAAAAAAAATGGAGCAAGACATACCAATTAGAAATCAGTAGTAATATTAACAGGTTAAAACTGGATATATTTTCTCTCAAGAAAATAAAAAAAAAGGAGAAGAAATTACATCAGAACAATATAGTATATGCTATCACAAAGATCAACAAAACCAGTTTCTAAATAATAATGATGAATATTAGCAGCATACTGTGACAGTATTTGATGGAAGGCCCAAAGAAGGTTACATGCACCATCTTTGTATATAAAAGTAAAAAAAAAAAAAAACAAACCAAAAAGATACCTAAGCAACCTTTAAAGGTGATACTCTCAGTACCATTTATCTATTTGATTTGGTAAGTAGTAAGTGAAAAATGATTAAACAGTCATGTGAACAAAGTAGAATCCAGAGCTGTTCTCTATTTGGGGAGGTATGTTAATAAGAAAACTCCTATTCTTTGACTGCAGCCCTAGGAATATTGCATCCTTCTTGGAACAGTGCCCAAAGCTGGGGACAGAGACACTGCCTGCTTTATTTCTCACTTGTACTGGATTGATAGAGTCAACATAATCATGGTGATGTGGAATAACACACCAGCTGGAGCAACTACTCTGGCACATTAGAAGACATGTCATGCCAAGGCAAGCAGCTCTGGTGCCAGTACGATCCACAGCAGAACGTTCCAGCATGGTGCACAGAGGGGTTTCACGAACAGAGGGAACCATAAGGGAAGCTGAGAGAGCCACCAGGAGCCCCAGACCTCGAGTTGATGGTGGCTGATGAGGCCTTGGTAGAGCCAGAAGCAATGGACACCAAGCTTCCCCTTTCCAAAGAAGCCCTTAGGGACTGTCAGCAACTAGGGAGAAAAACACAATGTGGCAAGTCAGCAAGGGTGTGATGCAGCAGTTTGCATAGCAGTTCACACAGAAGGAGACGTGCAGGAGGGTGCTGAATCTCTCTCAGCTCAACTAGGGAACAATGGTATCCACCCATGAAGAAGTCATGGCCTCTCTAAGCTCTGCACCCTCCACATTCCCAGAAAGAGCTTCAATGGGAACATGCCACAATGCAGCTGTCAAGCTGCAGGGTCTCCTCTATCCTTTTGCCAGTACTGGCCAGCAGCAATGATCACACCTGTGGGAGCTGCACCCAAGTAGAAGAACTCCATTTAGTCTTCAGTTCTCCCTGTTCATTCCCCCACCTGAGTGCAATGGTAGATGGGTATCGCAGAGACCTCATCGAGCAAGAAGGTTTCCATGGGGAGTACAAGAAGATAAACCAGAGTCAAATACCCAGCCTGGAGAACTTCTGTCCTGTTGTGTCTCTTGTGGTCATTGTGAATATCTGCAGGGGGCAAAACACGGGTCCCAGAGCCCTTTGATCCCAAATATGGCCTTTCTCATTATGAGCATGTCCCTGCTACCAGACATCCCAGCTCTTCCCTCTGCTGTTTGTGTCAATTGCACCCTTGAGGAGAGCAATGACAGCATGTCCCATGAGTTTCACTCCTGGTCAGAAAAGGAGCATAGATGCCGAGTGTCTGGGGAAGGTCTTGCTTGGCTGGTGTGAGACAGGACAGCAGCTTCACCCAGTGGCTTTTCCCACACAGAGTGCAGAGCTGGACCAGTTGCACACAATCCCTCCCTACCCCTGCCCTACACTGGACAGCAGATGCTGCCCAGAGAAAGGAGAGATGAATTGTTCCTCTGTCTCATTCCCAGATGCTCTGAGCTGGCACCTTTCTGAGACAGAGGGTGATCACACTCTCATGTTACCCTGAAAAGACAGCCAACACTGCTGAGAGCAGAGGGACCCACTGCAGACCACTAAATATCTCTCCCTTTCTCCAGATCTCAGCTCCCCACTTCTAGCCAAGGACAATCCTGGCTCATGTCAGTAACCCAACAGCATTTCCTCAGTTGCAGCATCTCGGTGCTGCTCCCTGGGGGCTTTCAGATAACACAAAGGAGAAAGACTTGCATGTTTGAGGGCAGCTCACAGCTTAGAAGGACATGTCATGGATATCCCAATGCCCTAATGATTGTATCCAACTCAGGGAAAACCAGCTCACACCTCAGCCTCACAAGCTAGATTGCCCACAGCTCCACAGGTGAAAGCGGGAACACCTCATTGCCATAGATACACCTGCACAGGAGGACTCACCAAGTCAGTGTGTGACTCTGCAGCTGGAATTCCCATCCCCAGAGAGTCCAACAGCAGGAACAAGAGAACAAGGGCAGGGACACAGCAGTGGAGAAACCTGAGGAAAGCCAGTGAGGGCCTGTCTGTGAGAGGCCAGGGCAGAGGCAGCCAGGCCCTCAGCACGGTGTCCCCTAAGCCAGCTGTGCAGCCACATCCCAGAGCCCGCCATGGGTGGGCAGCTGCTCTCAGTCCCTGCGTTCTGCAGAGGGCACTGGGCATGGGGCTGGAGAGATGCCCCATGGCTCTGCTGGAGCTCTGCCCGTAGATGAGATGGCTCCTATCTTAGAAACCACAGCCCTGAGAGCAGACCCTTAGCCAGGTGGCAGAGGAGCCCAGGCGGCTTGCTCAGGGGAAGGCTCTCTGCACTGCAGGGGATCCCCTCGACATTGCTCAATCCTCCCTCCCACAGCATTTCTGTGTTTGGTTTCCTCTCATTCCCTGATTGTATTCCCACTGTTGGATATTTTCCTCCTGGAGATGTTTCCCTGTCCTTTCTCTTTTCCCTGTCTGTGCTCACAGACCCCAGCTCAACCTCTGCACTTTCTTCTTGGCCCTGAAGACAGGAATAGAAACCTGCCTGTCTGCAGGACACTGGCTGGGGGCATGTTCCTGTTTGCAGGTGGAAAATAGCAGGTCAGAGCAACCCTGATGGGACCAGCAGAGGTGGTGCTGGTGTTGTCCATGGGCAGTGCAGTAGCTGAGGGCACTTTGGGAGGCTCTTGTCAGACCTACTGATCTCTCAGAGTTGTGGTTCAGGAGTCTCAGTGACTTGTTAAACCTTGAGAGCTACTTCTCCTTTTCTCCTTTTCTCTCTCTCCCCCCACACTCTCATCCCTCTGGAACAGGAAACTAAGAGAGGCTCAGGAAAGCTCTTTTTCTTTATAGGAATCCCAACCTTGATCTTCTAATTGCAACAACCCATTAGAAATATTCTGTTATTCTGTGATTCTTTAAATCATGAACTTGTCCACTTTCCTCCTGAGCTTTTACTGCTGATTGTGACATCATATGTTTTGGGATATCCTTTTATTGAGTTGGGGTCAGCCGTCTCGCCTGTGTTCCCTCATAGCTTCTTGTGCTTCCTAAGCCTACTTACTGGTGGGGCAGAGTGAGAAACAGGAATGCCTTTATGCTGTGTAAGCACTCTTCAGCAATAGCTAAAATATTGTTGCACTGTCAACACTATTTTTGTTAAAAATCCAAAATATAACAGCACAATGACTTGTATGAAGAATGTCGACTATCCCTTTATGCCTAGTGTGAGTTTAAGAAGACAGTTTTTATCAAGAAATAATGTTTTGGTTTGTGCTCACTAATATCTTCCTGGCCAGTTTCAAGAACATGTGTCAAACACTGGACATTATTTCTATTTGAGCAGGTAGGAGTTAAGAACAGATGAATCTATTTCTTCAAAGAATTCATTGTTGTTTTTACCTTGTACTGATGTGCAAATTTCAAACAAAACCCAAACCTTTTATTCTTCTCCTCTGTCTTTCAGGCAAATTGGCCTATTTTTCAGAAGTTTCTAAAAATGTATTTCAAAGTTCCATGAAAAAAATTAATCTTAAATACCAAGAAAACATTACTGTGTGGAATGCATGAGAAATGTTAGCTTCTCTCTGCAACTATGCTCATCTCTTGCAGATTCATGGCTTTAAATTGATGGATAAGCAGGAAACTATGAGAGGATAATTCTTATTTTACAGGCATACCTAGGAAAAAATTAACAGCATTTATTATATTAGTTTTGATTGTCATGGACATAAGAAGCAGTAGCTACTGTTTCCATAGCCTACAGTTGGACAAAAAAAATCAAAAAGGCCAATGAAATAGCATAAACATTGTGGCAATGATGAAAGGTAATAATAATAAGGAACATAAGATCAGACTGAATCTTAAAAATAGTGACTTTATCTGCAGACTTGCATGACCCAGTTCCTTATCATCCAATTATCTCAAAGATTTCTGGTAAACATGAGTTTGTAAATCGTATTTCCTTTCAGTTCAGCAGTCCTTCCTCATTGTGACAGGTTGTCTTAATTGTGTTTTGATGTCTATTCAAATACCCTTCCTCATGACTGTACAAGGGAAGAGTAGATATTGGCCTAAGTATTACTGCTGCAAAACAGCAGTATCAGCATAATTCTCAAGAATGTAATAAAGCTATTCACGCACACACAGACATATGCATATGTGACTGATCAAGAAAATCCGTACTGTGGAAGAAGGCACAGAGAAGATAAGCACAGGTGATGGGCTTGCGAAGCTCAGGGTAGAATATGGATAGTGATCACTGGTGCTGTAAAGAAAGATGAACTTAACACAAAGGTGACCAGAGGGCATCGAGAAGACCATTAGAAAAATGCATTATCTGTCTTTTATCAGTTGGGTAGATCAGATGATTGCATAAATGTCTTTCCCCTGAGTTTAATCAAGAAAAGTACTGAATGTCTTCCTAATTGAGCCAGATCAGCATGTGAGAAGTATGTATGTGTCTCAGCCAAACTTAAAGTAAAAAAACTGAGTGACCAAGAAAATGAAGTTTGAATAGAGAAATAGGCTTGAATCTATGTATTCCTTCCTAATGTCATAATAATGAGCCTATAGAAATTGGGAATCATATTTGTGTTGTGATCTAACTGCATACTACAATCACTATGCAGTGCTTAGGTTGTGATTTCACTATGTTGCCCTATCACTCTATTAAATCAAGTGAAACACCAAGTATCTTCAAAGAAGTATATCTGGTGTTAAAACATTAAACTCTCTGCCTTGCCCTGCCCCATGTGGAATATCTAGCAGAATCCACTTGGAGAATATTGGACTCTGACAATATATGCATATATTCCCTTTGTGAAAAACAAAATACAGCTAACAATAATTCCATTAAACCCAATCTATTATTTAGAGAAATGTGATTTTTGCAAGGGCTGATTCTTAAACATTAGAATTATTTGTTGTTGTTATCTGTCTTATTTAATATTTGCTTTTTGGTAGGACATTTAAACACATTATTTTCAGCTAAAAGTTATTAAGGCCCTACACCTAATGTAAAATTACTTAATTTTTAGCCTAAAGTTCTTGCATTTATTTTAGTAAATATTAATTTGCGGGAACAAAGAATTATTTGCAAAAATGTGATGCACTAGAAAATGAAGACAATAGTTGATATGGAACAAAAAAAAATTATCACATAAAGCATGTATGTCGTTTCACCATATTTAGAACTTCAGATTTCAGTGGTGCTTGCAGTAATGACATACCTTTCAGCACATTGCCTTCCCATGCTCAGTCTCCTTCAGACTGTCCTGGCAGTATTCATGCCAATTTTACCTCCTAAATTAGGATTTCATCTCAGCTGAAAAATTGATCTTAAAAATAAAGGGTGTCTACCTCAACCTTCACACAACACCACCACCTCTAATAGCCAAGAGAAATAAATACCTACTTTTAAGAATAATTTATTTTGCCGATAACAACTAAATGAGATGGTGAAAACTAGACGGATGAACTCTGTATTTAAGTGTTTTCTCGGGCAAAACATTTTTTTTACACTTTTTGACTCAGGCTCAAATGAGGACAGGTTCTCTTTTCTCTCTCCTTTTTTTTTTTTTTTTTCCCCTTTTTTTTCCTGGCATCACCATATTCCATATTACTTTTGTTAAACTTCAGGTAACTAATTCAGAGAACTTTCTTGTAAAGTAATTCTCTGAATCTTGGAAGTCTTTGCTATTAGCCACTTTCACTTTAGTCAGTAATACAGCTTTGCATTTCTTCAGTACAAGCAGACATCAAGGTCAGATTGACAGGCCTGTAGTTCCCCATATCCTCCTTCTGGCCCTTTTTGTTGATGGGTGTCACATTTGTTAATCTCCAGTCTACAGAAACCTTCCCATTTATCCAGGACTGCTGCTAAATGATAGAAAGTGGTTTGGTGAGCACTTCTGCCAGCTCCATCAGTACCCTTGGGTGGATCTCATCCATCTCCATAGACTTGTTTATGTCTAAGTGGTGTAGCAGGTTACTGACCACTTCCTCTTGGATTATGGGGACTTCATTCTGCTCCTTGTCACTGCCTTCCAGCTCAGGGGTCTAGGCACTCATAGAACAACTGTTCTTACTGTTAAAGACTGAGGCAAAGAAGGTATTCAGTACCTCAGCCTTTTCCTCATCCTCTGTCACTGTTTGCCCCACATACAATAAAGGATGGAGATTCTCCTTATCCCTCCTTTTGTTGTTACTGTATTTACAGAAACATTTTTTATTGTAGTTTACCACAGTAATATATTGACATAGCCCTTAGAATAGATTACTAAAAAGGGAATTTTAAAGTAATTACCTATGTCATTAATTCACAGGCATGGTCTTTGAAATACAAACTAGTAATCTAGCGATTTATGTGTACAAATAATGATATATGATTCCTGAAGTCTATCAATGTTCTAAGAAAAAAATTAGCAGTAATAGCCTGTCAGTAAAAGACATACAAATAAAGTGGTCACGTAAATTGAAAACTGTTAACGAGGACAAGGAGGAAGCACCTTATTCTTGTGCCTCAACATGAATGTCCTTCTGGCCCAATTCTGGAGAGCAAGAAACCATGCACTTGTGAGGAATCAATAAACAGAAATATATCAAACCAAACAAGGCAAGAAAGAAACTGGTTGCAAGCTTAGGGACAAACAAAGCTACAGAAAAGCTTTACACAGGAGAAGCTGCCCTGACTGTATCCACTTGTTCTGTTAGAAAATGAAAACAGCAGTGTTACAAGTTCAGGGACTAGCCCAGTGGTGAGATCAATATCAATTACAGGGGGAGATGGCTTGGCTAAGAGGCTCACATCCTGTGCTAAGACACCAAGGCAGCAAAGAAAGTATCTGTTAAACACAAATCAATAATTACATTTTCATTTCTTACTTTTTTTTCTAGCGGCTTTTTACAGCTGGAAATACCCATGGGCCCAGGTCCCTGTTTCAGTCATTCCCAAGGTTGTCATTTCCCACAACAGCAACACTGCAACAGCTCTATCTCCAGCTACAACCCAGCTCTGCCCTGCACAACCATGGAGGGGGCTGACCAGAGCAGGGTCTGATTCACATTTTGACAGCCCAGCCCAGCCCCATCCCCATCCCCATGTCTCTGCTGTCCCAGGGCTCTGTCAGACCCTGTTTCCCCTCATCAAGTATGAATATGACCCTCACCCATGCACTGACATCTTAGACTGGCCTTGGCTTGGCCCCATCACCACTTCAATGGGCAAGAGAGATATGGAAACTCAGGCTCTTCACATAGTATAAACAGTACAAGCTAAAAAAACCCAAAACAACAACAAACCAAAAACAAAACCAAAAACAAACCAAACAAAAACCAAGTAGAAATTAGTAAAATATGAGAAATAATTACAACAGTACACCTCCCCCTCCCATATCTACCATTTTATAGTGTTACACTACAGTGACAGTATAGTGTTTTGATTTGCAAAGCGGTAGACAGCAAATACAGGAGAACTTCATATGATCAATTCCAAACAGGTAGTTTTGAAAGCTTCTTACTGTACTGATATGCAAATATTAAACTTCAGACTTTGCAATGCATCTTAAAGCAAAACAATTTCTTGTATTAATAATGCTCTAATAACAATAATTAAAACTTAACGGTTATTTTCCACTTCAGTAGTTTAGTAGAATGTACAAGAGGACACATTAATATCTTCTATTAGTGCAATAAAAGCTTGCATATTTTAAATTAAGTATTTAATAATTACAATCTAAATTTATATTAAGAACATGTTATGGTTGTGAAATCACAAGGTAGAAAATGCTCAGATGTTATCTTCTCAATAGTATTACTTCAGCTTCTTTGTACAAATGCTGTTATGATATAACCTTTAATTATATTATTTTTACTATAGCATTTTATCCCATACCAGTAATTCAATGAGTAAATGTGTGCGATCAAGTTTCCAGAAAAGGTCAATTATGCTTTAAATAAGGTATAGTTCATAGACTAGTAGCTATCAGAAGATGAATAAAAGCAGCAGGAGCAAAACAATTTTGTCTTGTGACTGTGGAAGCTTACTGTTGCTGTAGATGACAGAAGTCTGCTCTCTCCTGTGCCACTGATGTCTTATAGAGAAATATGGAGCAATTCAGTCTTCTGTGTTGCCTTTTTGTATTTGCTTTGGGTTTTTTACCTTATTTTACTTCTTTCTTATGCCTAGGAATAATATAAAATAAATAACTACTGCATCTCTTAGATCATAAACTTCTCAGATTTGTTGAAAGTATTGTGCTTTTGCATTAAAAATCCTTTGGGTTTCTTGGGTTAAACAGTAGATAATTGTCGTTGTTGCTCTTCATTTAAGATAGCTGGAGGAAAAAAAATACACATAATTTGTAACAAAGACAAATTTGCTGAGAAAATAAAATGATAAACAATTTCACATTTATCCCACCTAATTCTAGGCACCAAACTAAGTTGACTAAGTTTTGAATTTTGTTGATCAAAATTCCCTCTATGGTCAATCAAGAGAGAAGGGTACCCCCTTCAAGGAATCCTTATATTCACCAAATCACTGTCAGACAGTACCTTCCTGTCAATATTGGATGAGCTTGTTAATACACATGCCTTGACGAAGCACTTAAAAATAATTTAAGTTTTTGGCAGTGTAAGAGCCTGGCTACTGTGTGCCTCAGACCTTGTGTGGTGATAAGGTCTGGAAAGACCTGTCTGGAGGGGAGAAGTTTTGATTGCTCCCAATATCTCTTTGGGTCCTTGCAGACATGCTTTAACAAAAGGAAGAGATAAGTTCTGCATAGGTGGGACTCTGTCTTTTCTTTACGTAAGTGCTCCTGCTGACTGCACCATGGGGGAGGTGGATGGCAGGCACCACACTACTTCTAGCTCTTGGAGCTCATGCAAATCAATGCTACTTCCTGTGGGAATTGGGAATGTCACCCAGATACCTCAAGGGTATAAAAGGACAGAAAAATATTGGTCGGTGTGCACCCACCATCAAAGAACAGAAGACTTGGACTGATCCAGTGAGACATTTCTGGATCAACAAGTGGTGATAACCTTTTATCTTACTCTCTCTCTCTTACTCACTCTCTTTTCCTCTTTTTTTGATAACTCTTTCTTCCTTTTCCCCCAAATTGAGTCGTGACATAAAATAGTCACCTACAAAAATAACAACTTTATTCATACTGTTCGTTGATTGTTTCGTCAGGAAGAACTAATAAATTGTTTTGTTATTCCTTCTCGGAGTCACTGTCATGACTCTGCTGCCCTGGCTGCCCTGCCATGCAGGGACAGCCTCTTTCAGGGGATCACAAAGATTTACCTCCCTTGTCCACTGAGTGGGACAAGACAGGCGGGTATTTTTTTCATCTATAGTGCCTGGGGGATGAAGTCATTTTAGGTGGAAGATCCTGAAGAATCCTGAGATTATGCTGGTAATTTAGTTTGAAACAGTAGTGGAAGCTGGTAAAGTTTAATACTGTATTTCTCTGATCCTGCCTCTCCTCAGGTAGAATTTTCTAAACGAAAACATCCTACTACTCTCCAGCTTGGATTAGAATATGAAAGAGAACGGGAACCTTATGTTATATGAAAATTGTTGAGCTTTCTGAGGATTTTGTTTGCCAAGATTGTCTCCTTTGGAGTTTTTCATCTTATATTAATTAGAATTTTGTCACAGTGAATCCAGAGGAATATAAAATAAATGACCATTTTATTAGATATCCTACTATAAACTAGAAAGTAAGTAGTCTGACGAAAAAATAAGAAGAATAAAAGAAAATGTGGATTTATTATCATAAAAGAAAATAAAATAAACTTATATAACTTCAATATTCTTATTAATTATGTGATAATGTACATTTGATGAGAAATGTTGATATAGGTATTACAGACTGGCTAGATGGCCAGGCCCAAACAGTTGCTGTAAATGGAATTAAATCTAATTGGCAGTCAAAAGTGGTGTTCATTAGGGCTCAGTATTTGGCTCATATGTTTTTAATATCTTTATCAATGATCTGGACAATGGGATCAAGTGCACCCTTAGTAAGTTTGCAGATGACACTAATTTGGGCAGAAGTACCGATGTGCTTGAGGGTAGGGAGGCTCTACAGAGTGATCTGGACAGGCTGGATGACTGTGCCAAGGCTAATTGTATGAGATTCAACAATGCCAAATGCCAGGTTCTGCACTTGAGCCGTAAAAACCCCATGCAATACTACAGGCTTGGGGATGAGTGACTGGAAAGCCTTCTGATGGAAAAGTATGGGGGGTGTTGGTCAACGGCTGCCTTATTATGAGATACCAGTGTGCCCAGGTGGCCAAGAAGCATCCTGACTTGTATTAGAAATAGCATAGCCAGCACAACTAGGGGATCAACTGTCCTTCTGTACTCAGCACTGGTGAGGTTTCACCTCAAATACCTTATTCAGTTTGGGGCCTCTCACAACAAGAAGGATATTGAGGTGCTGGAGCATGTCCAAAGAAGGGCAACAAAGCTGATGAAGGGTCTAGAGCACAACTCTTAAGAGGAGCAGCTGAAGGAACTGGGTTTGTTTAGCTTGGAGAAAAGCAAGCTCAGGGGAGACCTTATCGCTCTCTACAACAACCTGAAAGGAGGTTGCATCAAGGTGGGAGTCAGTCTCTTAAGTAACAAGCAACAGGACTAGAGGAAACAGCCTCAAGTTGTGCCAGAGGAGGCTTAGGTTGGTATCAGGAAAGGTTTCTTCACCAAAAGGATTGTCAAACAGTGGAACAGGCTGTGGAGGGAAGTGCTGGCATCACCATCCCTGAAGGTGTTTAAAAGACGTACAGATGTGGTGCTGATGGACATGGTTTAGCAGTTTACCTAGCAATAGTAGGTTACCAGTTGGACTTGATGATCTTAGAGGTCTCTTCCAACCAAAACAATTCTATGATTCTATAATTATCATAGCATTAATTTGACAAAGAGCCAAGCCACTCCAGAGATTTGTTTTAATAGACTTAAAAGCCATTCACTGTGCTATTATCTCTAAGTAGTATCTCATTACTAATTCTATCATTTTACAGTTTGACCCTGAGATAGTATTTGTTTTTTTTTTCCTTGAAGCTTTTGAGTCATCAAAACATAAATGGAAAAAACCATGACACTCTGTCTTCCTTGTTCAAAAAAGTGAAATATATGTTAAAAAAGAAGGCACCACCTTACGCAGTGTAAATGACCAAGTGCTATTGCAACATTAGTCTTACATACTGTAACAGATGGATTTGAGAACTAGCAGCAGGAATTTTATTTTGAAACTTCTAATCTCTAGGGTATAGAACATTTTGAACTTATTTCAAAAGGGGTAAATGGATTCTGTGTGCCACTTAAACTCATTCTGACTTGAGACACTTTTTTGATTATGTCCTGCTCTGTCCATAGATATTTGTTTGTATTTGAAAGAATCTGAGTCGGCTTTAACAGCCTTTTAAAAGCATATTAAAAACCCCACAAAAAACAACAAACCGACCAACCAAACAAAAAACCACAAAATAACTATCTCTTTTTCTTTTTAAGCTTTGTGTTGAATGCTCTGCTGTCATTTGCCTAGAAATCTCTTTTGATTGTTATGATTAACAACTTGATTAAGCTGTTAATTTTATTCTCAGCTTTTTCAGTCATAACTTCAAAGGTGAGAAAGATTTCTTCCAAAAAAAAACCAAACAGAAAAACCCCAAACCACAAGACTTACAGTGTGGCATTTCTAATATAAAGAAAAATACATCTAACTTCCTTATTTTCATAGAACAAATATCTAAATTTCACTATACTTCATAGAAATATATCCTTATTCCTGGAAATTCAACATTTTCACTGTTGCAAGAACAATGAATTAGTGACTTTGTGCTTCCAAATGGAGGAATTCCAGGACAGTGAAAGGCCACAGCTAAGAAAAGGAGGAAAGGAAGTAAGGAGGGGAGGGAGGAGTGCATTTACTTGAGATCAGAAAAATTGCTGTTTTCACTGTCTTTGCAAAAAATTTCAATGAGCAAGTAGAGAATAATGTTCTCTCTTTTGGGAGTGAAATATATGACAGAAAACACAAAGACAGCTGCTCTTAGATATTAAGAAATAAATGCTTTACTTGATTTGATAATTTAACTATTCTGAAAACAAAATTAAATCAGTTAAGAACAACATTAAGAACAGATCTTCACAGAGTTCTTTTTATTCAAAAAATAATTAAATTCCTCACTTATGATACCTTTTTTCCCTACAAAACAGACAATTAGTTCCATTGGATAATTATATTAATAATTATTATATTTTAACATTTAATAATATCCCAAGCACAGAATACTGTGCTTCATCTTCTATGAAAACAAGCTGTGGAGTGGCAGAAAACACAACAGAGAGATAATGTGGTTATACTAAGTATATAATTCCACTACTGAATATTTTTGTAGTCTGTTTAAATTTTATTCAGTGCTTGGCCCCAGCCAGCTATAGAACTCTTGGTACAGCAATATTTATAACTAACAGCAACAATATCCTGAAAGAAGAAATAAGAGTGCCACAATTTTCCTTCTACTAATAAATTCTATATTTTTATATCTGTATTATACAATATGTAGGATAGCTCTGGTGTAGCTTCTTCAAAAAAGAGACCAATCTATTTTGGTTTGTCAGGTAAATAAATATCTGTATTTCAACATCTACCTCATAATGATTTTTTTCTAGAAATTTTATTTGACAACATTTGGCTCAAACTATTTTAAGATTTTTTTGCTTGTTTTCACAAAATATTTTTGCAACCATTTTGTGGAGCAGTACTTATAGACTTGAAATGTTGGTAAGTGACAACTTTCCAGGCAAGTGCAAGAACTGAGAGGAAGAGAGTGATGTTAGCTCTTCTCAGTGGTTTCATCACTCATTCAAGAAGCACAAATGGGAAAGCAGATTGATTTTCCTGTAGAGCATTAAGGGACAAGGAAAAGCAGTTTGGCATAGACACGAAGACCCGGAAGGATGTTTTTCAACACTCAAGGTTTACAAAATAGAATCATCAACACAGAAGAAATGACAGAAAAACAATGGAGGCTAGAAGCTGAGGAATAATGTTGGAGATGCTTGTAATGGCTAGACTGGGAGCAAATCTGTCTTGCTTTATGCTTAGATGTCTCTTGAAATCAGCATTAATTACAGAATAAGAAAGGTTGAGGTTGGAAGGAACTTCTGGAGGCCACCCATTAAAGTCCCTCTGTTCATGGGGAGCCTGCCCTGGCCCTCCCTCCTCTTTAAGGCCCCACAGAACAGACTGCCCAGGACTACATCCAAACAGCCTTTGAGTAACTCCAACGATGAATACTCCACAACCTCTCTAGGCTGCCTATAGTGGTACTGAGACAATTGCATCCAACTTCACATGTATATATACACTGATAATATCTCCTCAAGTCTTCTCTGTGTCAAACAGTTCCAGATATCTCAGCTTTTCCTGATAGGAGAGATGCTCCAGGCCCTTCATCACCTTAATGGCCTTTTCTGCACTTTCTCTAGTATGTCTATGTCTTTAGTGTACTGAGGAGACCAGAACTGGACACATTACTCCAGGTGTGGCCTCAGCAGTGCTGAGTAGAGGGGAAGGATCACCTCCCTTGACCTGCTGGCAGTACTCCTCTTAATACAACCCAGGATACCATTAGCCTTCTTTGAAGCAAGGTCACATTTTTGGTTTTTGTTCAACTTGGTGTCCACCAGGATGCCCAGGTTATTTTCTCCCAAGCTGGTTTCCAGGTGGATTGGAAAAATTATAGCTCTAAGAATGTACTTGTGCATGAGGTTGTTCCTCCCCAGTTGTAGGACTTTGTCCTTCCCTTTGTTCCTCTTCATGATGTTCCTGTCAGCCCATTTCTCCAGCAGTTACATGATCACATATTGTTTTCCACATAAACTACAGATTTTTTTTTTTATATAGTGTAAAGATTCAGGCCTCAGCATATTTTAGAGCTATGTAAGAAGTCATGCTTCAAATTGCAAAATATGTATTCTAGAAACTGGAAAGCTTGTACTTAATGTGACATGAAGGAAGAGATGGCATTTTCTTACAGTCAATACAGACAGAGGTTTTCTGTTGCAATACTTCTGAACATTTAGAAGAGCTACTGAAGATTATTTTAGATGGTTTTTTTGAATACAAAATATGCTCAAAGAATGCTAAAGGCCTGAGGCAGTTTGACCTTGGACAGCTGCCAGACTCACACCCAGCTGCTCTCTCTCTCTCCTCAACAGGACAGCAGAGAAAATACGTTGAAAAAAACCTTGTGGGTTGAGGTGAAGATGGGGAGATCACTTACCAGTTACCATCACTGCTAAATTAAACTTGACTTGGGGAAATTAATGTTAATTAAAAATAGAATAGGATGAGGATAAATAAGGAGAACAAACTAAAACACCTCCTTTTTTCTCCTGTTCAACTTAATTTCTTTATTCCCATCTCTGACCTTCTCCTTGTCAACCCACCCCAAGCATCACGGAAAAGTAGGAAGCAGGGGTGACAATCGGTGCATAACAGTTCCCCTCTTTCACCTCTTCCTTGATACACATTTCCCCTTGACATCCTCCACCTGACCAGTATTGACACATAGGAAGGATGCCTCTCATATCATTTGAGATATGTAGGGCATGCTACTGCTGCTATGTAAGGTACAATTCTTTCAAATCACACTACCATTGGTGGAGCAAAGGGGTGGTAATACTCTTGTCTGCATTCAAAAGGCTTTTGCATATTTGGTTATTCCCGTTGATGACCTGGACATCAAGCATCCCTGATAATCTGCTGGAGCCATGGCATTACAATCTTGTGTTTGCTATTGGTGACTGGGTGAGTCACTTCATAAGTGTGTTACTGCTCATCTTTCTTATTGCCTCAATAAAGTTTGTTTTATAACATGCTACCAGACTCCATTACTGCTTGGACCACATAACTGCTCTGATGATGAGTCTTCCCATGGGCTGCAGTCCTTCAGGATAAAATTCCAGCATGGGCTCTTCACAGACTGCAGTACAGACATCTGCTCAGATGTGTCCTTTCCACGGGCTGCAGGGAAACACCTGTTCCACCTTGGTCTCTTCTAAAACATCCACAGGTTGCAGGGGAATATCTGCTTGAGCACTGCCTCTCTCTCCCTCATCTCTGACCTTCCTGTTCACAAGACTATTTCTCACACTTTGAGGGTTTTTTCCCCACTCCTTACACATTGCTGCATGGCATTTTGTGCTTTCTTAGGTATGTTACACAGAGGCACCATGAACTTCACTGATGGGATCAGATATGTCCTATGGTATGTTCATCAGAGAGCTGCTGTCCTTCTCCTCACATGGTGGCCTCTTCTAACAAAGGTCACTCCTGCAGCTTCCCAGTTACCAAAACCTTGTCATCCATGGCCAAGACAAGGCCCTAGGAATTACAATCTATGTCTTAAAAAAATGCATTGGTCTTAGAGAGAGCTACTACAAACCAAGAGAAGTCCCCATGCTGAAAAAAACAAACAAACAAAAAAAAAGAAAATGAAAGATTAGTCAATCCAGACTAAAAGGCTTATAATAAAAACCTGAACATTAGATGATTCCATGTTGCCTTTATGTGCTGCCAAGCATAACTTATTAGCTAATTGGTAAAGTGCTGTGGACTCTATAGCACGCGTGGATTTCCAAAAGGCTTTTAACAATGTCGCTTGTGAAGACTTTAGAGGAAACTAAGCAGCCATGGTACAAGAAAGAAATTTCTTGCAGAGAGACTGAAAAGATAAGAAGTAGATCACAGAAGTAAAAATTTCTTATTGTGTGGGGAAGTGACCAGGGAAGTTCCATAGGGACTGTGGCTTTAAAAATATTCATAAACAGCTTGGAAAAGTGTGAGATTAGGTTTTTCATGACAGTAAAAATAAAAATGCTATAGGGAACTGAAGAAGAATTAAATTCATTACAGGGAAATTTAAAATTATGTAAATGGGGAGGGAGGGGAATCCATCTTTTGCACATAAAGTTATGGGATCTAAGCTGATCATTTTCATTCTGAAAAAGTTTATAAAAGTTATGACAGATAGTTCTGAGGAAATACCAGCTCCGCATACAGTAGAGGTTTAAACCAGAAAAATTACTAGGTATTTTTATGAAAGGAAGTATGAAACCTGCCTTGTGAGTTATGATTTAGCAAGCTGCAACTCTGAAATCTAGAAAAGATAAATAAGACTGAATTCAGAAAAAATAATTACTGGTTTGAGGGGATGAGTAGGAATTGATGAATACTATTCCTTCTAATACAAGAATTGGGATAGTGTCAAATAAATCTGATTAGAATAGCTTTTCATATTGAAAAACTCTTCATTAAGTAAGGAACACATTTATGGAAAACTCTGATCACAACTCATGTGATCTGTCTACCACTACATAAAAAGGGTCCAATTTGCTCTGTGTTTGAAGGCATACCCCACTGAAGTCTAATTTTGGCAGAAATAATCCTCACAGTGCCCAGGATCCACTCCATCAAGCTTACTCTTCCAGTGGATGTAGATAGCCAACTTGCTTGAGGTCCAGAAAAACTGATGAATTTGCGTGGTCTCAGATGGAGGAAGTGTGAGTACAAAGATGGCAGAGAGTTTGGTCTTGCAAAGCAGAAATAGTTGGAGGAACGGAGAGATCAAGCTTCCTAATATGGTTAAGTGTGAAAGAACGAGACAAAAGCTAACAGTAAGAGTTCACTCCGACATGGCCTCATCACCAGTGTCAGCGTGTATGTTGTAGAGGTCAGTGAGGGGGCAGTAGTATGCAGGTAGTCTCTTTTGTGATACATGTGATGAGGTGCAATGGAGAGCCTGGATCCCACAGGAGCTTCCTCTTTTTCCATCCAAGTGATGTTAGGTGTAGTCCTTGGCTTCTATGGTATGAGAAAGTGAAGAGTTTCAGCCCAGAAAGTTCAGATGGTAGGTTTGGCAGAAGTATCACCAATGATGATTGCTGGAAAGCTGGCAGTCCACAGCTTGGACAAATGCACCCTTTGCTGGGTTAAAACCTGGTTGGATGGGTGGGCCCAGACAGTGGTGGTGAATGGTGCTGCATCCAGTTGGTGTCCAGTGACCAGTGGTGTACACCAGGGATCAGTACTGGGCCCTGTCCTATTTAATATCTTTATAGATGACCTGGATGTTCGGATTGAGTCTAACCTCAGTAAATTTGCAGATGACACCAAACTGGGAGGGAGTGTCGATCTGCTGGGGGGTAGGAAGATGCTGCAGAGGGACCTGGACAGGCTGGGTTGATGGGCCAATGGTATGAAGTTCAACAGGACCAAGTGCAGGGTCCTGCATTTTGGCCTCAAAAACCCCATGCTGCTCTACAAACTGGGGGAGGAAGTGACCAGGGTCACTGGAAAGCATCCTGGTGGAGAGAGACCTAGGAGTGCTGTTTGACAACTGGTTCAGAATGAGCCAGCAGTGTGCTCAGTGGCCCGGAAGGCCAATGGCATCCTGGCTTGAATCAGGAATAGTGTGGCCAACAGGACTAGGGATGTGATTCTCCCCACTGTACTCAGCACTGATGAGGCCTCTCCTCGAGTACTGTGTACAGTTCTGGGCCCCTCACTGCAAGAAGGATACTGAGGTGGTGAAGAGGGTCCAGAGGAGAGCAGTGAGGCTGGTGAAGGGACTAGAAGGTAAGTCTCATGTGGAGAGTCTGAGGGAGCTGGGGTTGTTTAGCCTGGAGAAGAGGAGACACAGGGGGGACCTTGTCACTTTCTACAACTACCTGAAGGGAGGCTGTAGTCAGGCCAGGGTCAGGGTCTTCTCCCAGGCACTAGTGACAGGATGAGAGGGCATAGCCTGAATCTGTGTCAGGGGAGGTTTTGGTTAGATATCAAGAAGCACTTCCTGACAGAGACGGTGATCAGACATTGAAATGGACTGCCCAGGGAGGTGGGGTAGTCACTGTTCCTGGACGTGTTTAAAGAGAGGCTAGATGTGGCACTTAGTGCCATGGTCTAGCTGCTGTGATGGTGTTGGGTAGCCATGTACCTCTACTGTAATTCTATATTCCGACATGAAGGGTGAAAAGCTAGGAAGCTGAAACCAAAGCAAACTCTTTTTTTAAGCAGCGTAAACTGGGTAGAGATTATTTCTGAGAACTCATAATTTCTAGAACCTCACCACGATCCAGAAACTCTAAAGAAATCTGATAAAAAGTGAATTCTCAGTTAAGGCTTTGAAGACAATAAGGCTATAAATCTCATTTGGAGGTTTTAAAGGCAATGCATCCTATCATAGATTTTATTGATGCAGTTAACAAGCGTCACCAGAAAGTTGTGCTTTTTTTATCAGAGAGCATTTAAAAGACCATGTCCTTTTAAGAATGTGGATAATTATTTATACTATCCTGTCACAAGGAAAAACTGTTCAACTTATGTGGTTTAAATGAAATCAGGACTGAAACAGTTTATTGATTTATTAATTACATGTAACTAACTGGCAATTCACTAGCCATATTTTCAGAATCAATGTGTTTAACACAACAGATAAATCACAATTATAGACACATTAGAAGATGATAATAAACACCTACGAATTTTTAAGCAGCCTTGTAGTGCTAATCCTGTAAAGTTCTAGCCCTGGCACATACAGACGAGCATACAAACATACAACCCCTGGTTGTTGGTGGTGCCATCACCCCTTCCCCACTTTGCTTGTCTTTCTGGCACTCCTGATGCACCTGATGGTGAAGAGGCATTATGGGAGATGTCCCTGCACCCCAAGGTGGTGCTGCCTCTGCTCTACTAACTCACTGCTGGGTGCAGGCTGCTCCCAATGCAGCAAAGGGAGACTGCACTGCCTGGTCTCGGCAGAGGTCAGGGCACACCGGGGATACGGTTGGTATGGACATACTCCCTCTGACAGCTGCTGTTTGCTCTCCACTGTCTCTCCCTATACAACAAACGTCCATGCTTCCTTCATACTTAAGACCTCTCATGCCTCTTCTTACGAGTCTTCTGAAGACTCATACCTCTTCAGAAGTGTGTTGTTTCCTAGTTGCTGTTTAATCCTGATGATGCTCCTCTTCCTCTGTAACATGATCATTTCTGGCGCAAACCCTCACAGACATTTTTATGTGTCCCATGCATGCACACCTCCCTGGTTACACACACATACTTGACAGTTGCTGCTAAGTGGGACATTCGGCCGTGGTGGGTTATGTGGGTGTCTCCACATCAGCCCTTTTCCTTCATGCAAATATTTCTTCTCATAGTCAGGGGAGGTTTGATGGAGGCCAGCAGGACTTAGATACATTTGGCTTGAGGATGCTTACTTACAAAGTATAAGTAAAACCATGTTTTACTAGAAAAGGAACTAACAAGTACTTTTTCCTAAACAGGTAACAAATAAGTTTTCTTTCATGTATATTCATGTACTGGTTTTCCCTCATCAATGTTCCTTTGTTTGTTCATCTGTGTAAATGTAAATTGCCCTGAGGGGCCTATTTACTAGTTTCCTTTGGTTATTGCCATGTTATCTGTACAACATATTTTTTTCCTTTGTGATTATATCTTTGCTTTTCAGTATGTTCAGTGATTGGATAGTAAAAGAAGAGAAACAAAAGCTGCTACGGGAGTCATGGATTCTTTTTTCACTGGACTTGATTCATTGCAAGGGAGTGATGAAATGGCTGGCTACAGATTTTAGGTTTGTTTATACTGTCCACCTAGTCTGTGTTTCATTCTGGAGCTCTGGTCCTTAGGTCCTTTTCCCTGGGCTTATGCTTGTTTGTTCCTGTACATTCATTTTTAGTAAACCAGAAAGCTTCTTACAGGTGAAAATCAAAAAGCAATTATGAAAATTTTTTGCTCCCTACAAACAATATGGACAGTAAAAGATCTAGTTTAACACTTCCCACCCAATCTTCTAAACCATTTCACTTCCAACAGTATAAGTCATCACAGGACACTTCCCTTCTCTCATACAACACCACCATGAACACACGTCACACATTGTATCTGTGGATACATCTGTATGCATTCTGTAAAAATGGTATTCCTGCAGGCTGCAGAGCATCCTACATATTATTCAGCTAGCTAGTTGGTTTGTCAACTTGTTAACATCTATAAAAATGTGATAAGGATTGAAAGGCCTAGAGACATGACTAGGACTCTGAGAAAAGGAAGTTGTTAACTTTTATGTGCTTGGATCATAGCCAAAAACCAATGGCAAAAAAACCCCATGTTTATTTAACTTTTAAAAATCCCTAAGTAGGGCATATTAAGGCTCACAGTGATCTGTGTTGTTCTGATGCATCTCAGCATACATTCACATATATTTATCTGAGCTGTGTTGGTTCCTAGAAGTTTGGGTGTCTGACTCAAGATATGGACCCTCACTTTGACAGACACCCTAAACTTGACTAAATTTTTCTTTTAGACTCTGGTTAAATCCCACTCACTTTGTCTCTTTGTGTGTTTTTATCCTTTAGACTAAGTCTTTTAGGGAGAGGATAGCAATATTGGCCTGTATTTTTGTGTGTGCTTTGTATAAATAAATATTTATTTTTATATTTTAAATAGTATGCTTCCTTTTCTCTGTATTCAAGGGACCTTTTGCACACTTTTCCCTCCCCTAGGGAGATGTATAGTCATCTTATTTGGATAGATAGCTGAGGACTGAAAGTTTCCTGAAGTGTTCAAGTCTAAAGAAGCAGAAGTTTTCAACAAGGTGTAGGAGGACAGTAGATGCAAGAAATTTATACTTTATTTTACAAAAAGTTAGTTCTTAGGCTTAAGAACAGCCTACCACTGTACATACTTAACTCTGCTGTAAACTAATTAGTGTCATAAAAACAGTGAGATTGGAAGAGAACTCTGGAGATCATCTAGTCCAGCTGCCCTGGCCAGAGGAAGCTTAGGTAGGGCAGGTTGCTCATGTTGCTGGACAGCCATCATGTCCAGGCAGGTTTTGACTAGCTCCAGGGATGGAGATTACAATGACTTCTCTGAGAAACTTATTCCAGGGTTTGACTAAAACCATTGTGATTTTTTTTTTCTTTTATATTTAAACAGAATTTCCTGTAGATTGATTTGTGACTATTGCTTCTTGTCCTTTCACTGGATACCTCTGATGAGAGTTTGATTTTGTCTTCTTTACTCCACCCCATCAGACATTTATACACACTGATTTGGTGTGTGTCCCCCTTGATTCTTGCCTTCTTCAGGCTAAAGAATTCCACCTCTCTTAGCCTCTGCACATAGGACAGATGGTCCAATATTTTATCATCTTTGTTATCCTTTGGTGGACTTAATGCAGCATGTCCAAAACTCTCATGTACTGGGGAGCCCAGAATTTGGCACAGTAATCCAGATGTGTCTTTTCAGGGCTGAGTAGAGCGGAAGAATCACTGTCCTTGAGTTGATGGCACTCCCATCTAGAGCTGTTGCTCTTCTTTGCTGCAAAGGCCCATTGCTGGCTCATGTTCAACTTGTTGTCTGCTATAACTCCAGGTCCTTTTCTCAAAGCTGCTTTCCAATCAGTCAGCCCTTAACTTGTGCTGGTGCATGGGTTTATTCTTTCCCAGAGGCAGGACTTCACATTTGCAATTGTTGAATTTCCTGAGGCTCCTCTTGGCCTCTTTCTCAAGCCTATTTAGGTCTTCCTGAAGGGCAACACAATCATTTGCTCTATTAGACATTCCTCGTGGTTTTGTATCATCTGTAGACCTGCTGAGGGTGAATTCTGTTCCTTCATCCAGACCGTTAATGAAGATGTTGAACAGATGCTTGCTTTCCTGCTCATTGAGATGAACTGTTCTGGAGCTTTGAGGTGATCCTTGAAAATCAACAAGCTCTCCTGACCATTTTTCTCTCCAAAGCCCTAGTATTCTTCCAAGCATGTCTATAAAAGGGACAAAGTCTATTCTCCTGAAGTCCAGGGTTGTGAGTCTGCTATTTGTTATGCTTCCTCCTCTCAAGATCCTAAACTCCATCATTCCATGGTCACTTTAGCCAAATCTGACTCTAATCTTCATTTTCCTAATTGGTACTTTGTCTTTAAGAATCAGTTCTAGTAGTGTCTCCCTTTGTCAGTTTCTTAATCCCTTGTGTGAAGAAGTTGTCAACAATGTGCTACACAAACACCCTTTGCTTACAGCCTGCTGCATTGGCTTTCAGCACTTTTGGATTGAGGCACCCGTAAGTACAACTTCTACTAGTTGTACACAGAAGGCCACATCTAGCTTTTCTTCTTTGTGCTGGGTCTGGATCACAGAATCACAGAATCACAGAATCAGAGAATCATAGGGGTCGGAAGGGACCTCGAAAGATCATCTAGTCCAACCCCCCTGCCAGAGCAGGGTCAGCTAGAGTACATCACACAGGAAGGCGTCCAGGCGCGTTTTGAATGTCTCCAGAGAAGGAGACTCCACAACCTCCCTGG